>BSQZ01000065.1:682500-927500 GCA_033239005.1 Lamellibrachia satsuma
TGACGCATGCAAGAGCGAGGGACGGTGAGTGGTGACAGGTGGCGAAGATGGCAGTGGAATTTGAACAGAAGAAAACAAAAATCATCCCGGAGTTCAGGGACAAAGAAGAAAGCAACATTCTGCATAATACAATTGTCACTACTTAATCTTCCTGCAGCAGCTGCCTTCTAACATATATAACATGTACATACCTCCGACGGAGCTTCCTGCAGCAGCTGCCTTCTAACATATATAACATGTACATACCTCCGACGGAGCTTCCTGCAGCAGCTGCCTTCTAACATATATAACATGTACATACCTCCGACGGAGCTTCCTGCAGCAGCTGCCTTCTAACATATATAACATGTACATACCTCCGACGGAGCTTCCTGCAGCAGCTGCCTTCTAACATATATAACATGTACATACCTCCGACGGAGCTTCCTGCAGCAGCTGCCTTCTAACATATATAACATGTACATACCTCCGACGGAGCTTCGTGCAGAGGACACGAGAAACATGGCTGAAAAGAAAATTTTCTGAAATGATACGATATAATATAATCAATGTTTAAAAATAGTTAGACAAGACTGGACATGAGCCGCAAATAATACTGACCACCAGGGACGCATACATCAAATAAATGACGTCGATGGTTTGATGTTACGTACAAACTCTTACATGATGAAGTGCTATTGCTAAACAATTCAACATGTAAGCACGATCACCCAGTTTCGGATACAAGAGGAGATGTGATAGTTGCCGCTACACAGTTACAAAGGTTAATAAATCTGAGTGACACCGTCGCTGTTTATATAATCATTCCTCCGATACTCACCAACCTGGCAGCCGAACAGGAAACCCGGAATGCCCATACTGCAGTGGTCTGAAACACGACACAAACGTTTCTGTACCTTACTGTTGAAACGAACGCAATACGACATTGATCGAGAACAGTACCAATATGCTATTCTTTTTTTCACCTGTAGTAATTTGTGCTTATACTTGGAACGAGCAGACAGTTCGAACTCTGCTCGCCGAGTGGTAGATTCGCACAGTCGAGCTGGATAGCTGCTCCGAGAACCTCGTTAGTTTTATTCCCTGCTTTATCCAATCAGATGTGGCTGTGTTGGTGGCTTGTGATTGGATGATTGCGCATAACTATGCCAGTGACGCTACCACACCCATGGAGTATGATTAATTGTATACCAATTTTTCGAGAACACACCGGCAATTTGAGAACAGTTTTGTGTAAAGAGGCGACAGACGGGGAATATGCATTTGATGTCCTTGTATGTTTCTACTGGGTAATCATTATCGTGACAATCGCTTTGAATGGGCATAATATTTAATACAAGCACAAATACTTATATGTCAGGTTAAAATAAACCAAGTACTTGCAAATATATTAAAATATAAATAATTTAGAATAAAAATGAATAAAATATATATGTATGGATGTGTGTATTAATGTATGTATGTATGTATGTAAGTATATATGTATATATGTATGTATGTATGTATGTATGAATGTATGTATGTATGTATGCATGCATGTATGTATGTAGAATAAAATTAGTAAAACATAAATGTATGGATGTGTGTGCATTTAGGTATGTATGTATGAATGTATGTATGTACGTACGTACGTACGTACGTTCGTTCGTGTGTGTATGTATGTATGTATGTATGTACGTACGTACGTACGTTGGTTCGAGTGTGTATGTATGTATGTATGTATGTAGGTAGGTATGTAGTATATGCATGCATGTATGTATGTATGTATGTATGTATGCATGTATGTATGTATGTATGTATGTATGTATATATGTATGTATGTATGTATGTATGTATGTATGTATGTATGTATGTATGTATGTATGTATGTATGTATGTATGCAGGTTTTGTTCAGGCTCAGCTCTCTCGGGCAGTGCAACATATATACATTGCACCTCTCCATTGTGCTGTCAGTAGCGAGGGCCCAGTATCATTCCTGATCTGGCTACTACAACTCTTTACTGGCCTTCCTCTCGTCCTGTGTCCTTTGAGGTCTTGTTTGTATGCATGCCTAAAGATGTATTCGGCAAGCATGAGTCTTCTGTGTCTTGTGACATATGTGATAGATTCAGCGGTAAATATGTCCTCTCTGATTTTTATATTTTGTAGTCTGTCCGCCCATCCAGCCTATCACTTGAAGCCTTCATGTCCACAACATTTAAATGCAGCGGAACCTGGTGAACATGTGTCTTTTCTATAATCTGTCGCACTATGAAGATCGCAGCTACTGTCCGTCTGTTCTTTTGAATCTAAATTGCTGCTTTGATAGATGGGTGTCTTGCATATGAGCTTACCCGGGATGCATATCAGGGAAATTGCTCGGTTGTTTAACGGGGTCAATCTGCTCCCTTTCTCGTGTGCTTCATCACCACACACGAAAGCAAGTTTACTATTATTTTTAGCAACAAAAATAAAGAGCCTTTGTTCCATTTACGTGATTGATTATACTGTTTTCTTTCTCCTACACTTCACAAGTTTGTTTCCATTTCCGTTTACAGGCTTCGTTGCACTTCGGCCACACCCGGAGTATTTATGTGGTTATTAAGTTTTCCAACCAAGCCTTAGCTGAAAATAAATTAATCATCCAGATAGGCACGAAATAGTGACGACGCGTTTTCTGACAACTGTTTTGTATATTATAGCTATGTGTTGTATCTACCGACATCAGAATGAACGCCATATTCCAACTTGTCAATAGTTGTGACGTGGTGACTCTATTCAATATTTCGTAAGCAATTTACTGAAACTTGAAATCAATGTAATATTATCTCCCCCCTCTGTCTCTCTCCAATGGTTGGACGTTATATGGAAATATATGTTTTCTCTTCTCTTGATAAAATAATGAACGTCTTGTTATTGTACGCGTATTACTTTTCAGTTTTTCCTGAAACGTTTTTGAGGATTGTGTTAATTCATGTTATAACGTTAAGAAGTGTATATTTTAAGGTTGCTTGTTCTTCATCACGTCTAATATGGATGGCTAATCTGTGTGAATGTTTCAGTAGAACACACATATATATATGTTATCCTCAAACCCATCTTTAAAACTGTCCTGCATTCTGTTGTCGACTTGTATATGAATCATTTATTCGAACTTCCATTAACATATTGTTATAATTAGTGCCGTTTATGTTTTCCTTAAAATTAATCGGTGCAGAAAAAAAAATTCTTTTTCGGAAGGGTAGGTGGATGAGGCTTATGCAATATACAAACATCTTAAAATGAATTGAGGCATCCGTGCCATTGTCTTAGTAAAACTGTTTTCAAATGTATTTTCACCCATAGTTACAATGAATCCGTGAGCACAAAGATAGAGCGATTAAGACAGGATGCAACAGATACACTCTTCTGAAGGGTCTGCGCTTACAAAAAGCAAAGTTTCGTATTACAAGTTCTGTGTGATTAAGCGTCTTAGTCAGCAGCTGAACACAGTCGTTTCCTGTTACTGTTAACTTTTTCATAACCTTTGAAATATAAGTGATCTTTTTCAAGATGGAAAAAATTGAAACAGTTATGACCAATATAAGATAGTATTCGTGTAGCTGAAAATTTTGCGTTCGTCTCTTGTTTTGCTTTGGTAGACTGTTTTCGTCACCATTCGTAGTAGGAACAGTTAAATCAAACAATCAGTTATAATATCGCCACGGTTAAAACGTCCCTCCTCAATTCGAGTGTTTAGCTAGTCTCTCTTCAAATTATGTTTTTTAATACCAAACATACCTTGTGTCCACTACAACACGATCGTTTCTGCAATAATTGAATTAAAAATGGAAACGCTGAAACTCACGAATTTCACCCTTGGTGGATGAAAGTCACGTCCATGATCGACCAATCTAATCCTACTGGTCCTACTGGCTACCCACAACGAACGACACACCAGGCTGCCGTATACACTCCGTGGAAATGGCGCCCATAGGACCGTCCTTGTCGAGGAATGATGTGAAATTAAGTGTAGTATATATGGTGATCCATTGATTATTTAAAACCCTATCGCGAATCCGGTTCGTCGATGTCCAAATAAAATATTATGTAGTGTATGAATAGTTAAAGTAATATCCTAAGTGCGTTTTTTAAATCATAAAGAAAATTGACTTTAGTTTTTTAGATATGGAAAAGCTCAAAATAATGGTGACATTTCCCACACATGACAAAGTTTAGAAATTTCACTAAGAAAGAATTTCGTTTTAACCTTTTCAAGTTTCACTTCAATATATGCTGGATCAAACCTAATATGTATGGTGGTGTTAGTTTTGGTGCGTGTGTGCGTGCGTGCGCGGGTGCGCGCATGTGTGTGTGCGTATATACAACAAATAATGTGTCATGTGGTTGATGTCAGGAGGGGAATTCGTGTTGTCGCATGAAATGTTGCTCATTTGTTTTACGGTCTCCCCTACGCTAACATGGCCATCCCATCGCGCAGTTGTTTCCATAAAATAAATGAAATTATCTAGCAGCCAGACATAGCAGGATGCTGAGGTAATCAATCCTCGCACTACATTTTCTCTCCGCCAGCTTTCAAAGCTTCAGCCGTTGTGCGATCATCAACAGGCTCTTGTGTCCCTGTCGCCCAGTATATCCACGAGCCGTCGGTTATCTTAGAAACGTGTACCGATCCAAATGTTCACGGCGGAAATTAAATATGTAGAGCAACAGGATTTAGTTGCTTTCATAAGTGCCGTACTTTCATCGTGTTGTCACACATAGCAGATGATCAGTAAGTTCCCATGCTGTATATACTTTTTTATTTGATTACTCGACTTGGTTAAACAGTTAAAACTCGTAGCAACTTTTGCGTGGCTTCGTCTTTGTGGATGCAATGTTATAGTGCTGCACGCATTGCTACGTACGTTCGCCTAGTCGAACCGCAGTAGGATAGTGTATCAGTTTAGCAACAAATCGCAAAATTCAACCCGCCCAATGTGCTAACACGTCCCGCTCTCCCCTACACTAGAATAGCTCTCCCCTACAATAGAATAGCTCTCCCCTACACTAGAATATCTCTCCCCTACACTAGAATAGCTTTCCCCTACACTAGAATAGCTCTCCCCTACACTAAAATAGCTCTCCCCTGCACTAGAATAGCTCTCCCCTACATTAGAATAGCTCTCCCCACACTAGAATAGCTACCACATCAACATTTGTTTGCCTTTTGAAAATAATACATACATTTACCAACAAAGCCCATTATTATTTCAGTTTTCCCAACAATTATGGTTACACATAATGCTTATTTTGTTGTCCTATGAATCGGGTCACCTATGTTTTCTATACTATTGCGTTATTTGTTACTGTTAGAAACAGGTCATGTGTCCACCCAACTACGAATTGGCTTACTGTAAATGGGTGTAATGTTGTAACAGCTAAACGAGTTCGAAATTATATTAACAACTATAATAATCTGCTGTGACGCATATAGCGTTGCAGTGTTCAGGCAGACGAAACACTGAAGTCGGTATCTGAATACAAATGGTATGGCAATGGCCATTGGCAGCTTTTAGCCAAAAGAAATAACGTTTTGGAAATCATATAATAGATCAATCGTACCTTAGGACACGCATAATATTATGTATATGTTGCATCGAACTCAAGATGCCGGCTGCGTTGTTCATCTTCTTTCATTAATCATCTGTTCTTCTGTTCAACCAATAAAAACTGGCGGCCACGACACTTATATCAGGTAGAACAAGTGCAAGTAGTCGGATGGCCATATATCTGAGGGGGGGGCACACGTAAGTTAAAGATTGTTCGACCAGCGACAAGCTTATGACTTTTTTGTGCATTTGCTAATTTTTTTGATGGTATCTTGTTCAATATAGTTACCTCTGCTGTTCATAGTGTCATATGTAATCAGTTGGTCAATTATACAACTGACTGTTTTCAATTGACTTTGTCGAGTGTTGTTTCATTTGATGTTTAAAAGGTTTAATGTAAATTAATGTGAATAAACACGGGTAAAACAGCTTAAAGCAGTCATATTTCACAACACAACAATTAGTAATATTTCACAACACACACCACAGCACAAACCACAGCAGGCACCACAGAACACACCACAGCACAAACCACAACACACAACACAGCACCCACCACAGCAGGCACCACAGCACGCTCTACAGCGCACACCACATCACGCACAACAGCACGCAACACAGCACGCACCACAGCACGCAACACAGCTCGCAAAACTGCGCACAACGCAGCACGCACCACAGCACGCAACACAGCAGACACCACAGCACGCACCACAGAACGTACCACAGCATGCACCACAACAAGCACCACAGCACGAACCACAGCACGCATCACAGAACACACCACATCACCCAATACAGCACGCATCACTGCACATAGCACAGCGCACACCACATCAAGCACAACAGCATACACAACAGCAAACACCACAGTACACACCACAGCAGACACCACCGAACACACCACAGCACGCACCACAATACGCACCACTGCACACACCACAGCACACAGCACAGCACGCACCATAGCACGCATCACAGCACGCACCATATCACCCACCACAGCACGCGCCACAGCACGCACAACAGCACGCAACACAGCACGCACCACAGCACGCAACACAGCACGCACCACATCAGGCACCACAGCACGCACCACAGCACGCACCACAGCAGGCACGTGCCTGATTTATTCGAGCAGGTAATGTGTCTGCCGACATGGGTTCCGCTGCCAGTTTTGAAAAAAAAAATTTAAGCATACGGATAAATTCGGAAACTGATATTTGAGAAATAGCTGTTGAACACGACTGTTAAACCCGGGGAGCCGCTCACTGCATTGCCAATATACCATCCTTGAGATATTATCTAACTGACTCTAAGCTCTAAACACGACAGTCCTATGCACGGAATTTGCGAACAATTGTGGTTTATCTTGGGGTCGCCAGATGGCTGTACCTACCTTGGACTAGAACCGCACTGCCTAGTGCATAACACTAACTGCGATATTCACGTAAACATGGGATTTAATTTGTGTTGTTCCAGTTATATAATAAGATGAAGGTCGGTCAGTAGATATATGTCATGGCAATGTCGACTTCCGGCGTGTGCATTTAGCAATTACCGCTGACAAATATATAATGTCCTGCAAACAAACTGGAAGGCGGGAGGACGGAGAGACGGAGGGAAAATTAGTGGGAGTGAGGGACTGGTGGGAAGGATGGAGGGCTGAAGAAAGGGACGGGGGAAGGTGGGGAAGGGGGAGGGAGGAGGGAGATGCAGAGAAATGACGATGGAAGGGAAGGAGAGCATGAATGAGAGGACGGAATAAGGCACGGGGAGGGAGGGACTTTCGAGGAAGGAGATTGGGAGGGAGGGACGGGGAACGAATTTAAGTATGAAGACGTCTAGAAATTATGGACGAAACATTAATAAAACTAAGGACCAATATCCATAACATATTTCACAGCACACTACCAATTTCTTTAATAATATAAAAACATGTTTGCTAGCCAGTTCATGTAAATGTTGTTTTCCAGCTTGTTCAGACGATGGAATGACATGAACACTTTTTTGTTTGCTAACGAATGCGGAAACAATTGGAAAACATGTTATATTATAACCAGTAGCAAGTAATGCCCCGTAATTATGTGTTGCAACATATTTTATCTGTGCAGGCCTCCAGGGGTTTTCGAGCCCTAGCATCCATTGGAAAATCAATGCGGAAGGTTAAAAAATCATGAAGAATTGCTGTTTACAATCTACCCACCCCTCCCGTTACTATTTAACGTGGTGAAAAAGTGAAACATCGTAATAACAATATTCTTATGTTGTATGTAATGTTACAAGTATTCGCCGGGTTGAACTGCAGTAGGATTAGCCAACATGCCCCGGTCTCCCCTACGCTAGCATGACCATCCCATCAACAAGCCCCGGTCTCTCCTACGCTAGCATGGCCATCCCATCAACATACCCCGCTCTCCCCTACGCTAGCATGACCATCCCATCAACATGCCCCGGTCTACCCTACGCTAGCATGGCCATCCCATCAACATGCCCCGGTCTCCCCTACGCTAGCATGACCATCCCATCAACATGCCCCGGTCTCCCCTACGCTAGCATGACCATCCCATCAACATGCCCCGGTCTCCCCTACGCTAGCATGGCCATCCCATCAACATGCCCCGGTCGCCCCTACGCTAGAATGGCCATCCCATCAACATGCCCCGGTCGCCCCTACGCTAGCATGACCATCCCATCAACATGCCCCGGTCTCCCCTACGCTAGAATGGCCATCCCATCAACATGCCCCGGTCTCCCCTACGCTAGAATGGCCATCCCATCAACATGCCCCGGTCTCCCCTACCGTAGCATGGCCATCCCATCAACATACCCCGGTCTACCCTACGCTAGCATGACCATCCCATCAACATGCCCCGGTCTCCCCTACGCTAGCATGGCCATCCTATCAACATGCCCCGGTCTACCCTACGCTAGCATGACCATCCCATCAACATGCCCCGGGTCTCCCCTACGCTAGCATGGCCATCCTATCAACATACCCCGGTCTACCCTACGCTAGCATGGCCATCCTATCAACATGCCCCGGTCTACCCTACGCTAGCATGGCCATCCCATCAACATACCCCGGTCTACCCTACGCTAGCATGGCCATCCTATCAACATGCCCCGGTCTCCCCTACGCTAGAATGGCCATCCCATCAACATACCCCGGTCTCCCCTACGCTAGCATGGCCATCCCATCAACATACCCCGTTCTCCCCTACGCTAGCATGGCCATCCCATCAACAAACCCCGGTCTCCCCTACGCTAGCATGACCATCCCATCAACATGCCCCGGTCTCCCCTACGCTAGCATGGCCATCCTATCAACATGCCCCGGTCTCCCCTACGCTAGCATGACCATCCCATCAACATACCCCGGTCTCCCCTACGCTAGCATGACCATCCCATCAACATGCCCGTTCTCCCCTACGCTAGCATGGCCATCCCATCAACATACCCCGGTCTCCCCTACGCTAGCATGACCATCCCATCAACATACCCCGTTCTCCCCTACGCTAGCATGACCATCCCATCAACATGCCCCGGTCTCCCCTGCGCTAGCATGACCATCCCATCAACATACCCCGGTCTCTCCTACGCTAGCATGACCATCCCATCAACATGCCCCGGTCTCCCCTACGCTAGCATGACCATCCCATCAACATGCCCCGGTCTCCCCTACGCTAGCATGACCATCCCATCAACATACCCCGGTCTCTCCTACGCTAGCATGACCATCCCATCAACAATCTCCGGTCTCTCCTACGCTAGCATGACCATCCCATCACCAATCTCCGGTCTCTCCTACGCTAGCATGACCATCCCATCAACAATCTCCGGTCTCTCCTACGCTAGCATGACCATCCCATCAACAATCTCCGGTCTCCCCTACGCTAGCATGACCATCCCATCAACAATCTCCGGTCTCTCCTACGCTAGCATGACCATCCCATCAACATACCCCGGTCTCCCCTACGCTAGCATGACCATCCCATCAACAATCTCCGGTCTCTCCTACGCTAGCATGACCATCCCATCAACATTTGTTCGCGTTGTGAAAATACAACATCGAGCTCCAAAGCCACCAGGCTCATTATGATTTCAGTTTTAAGTTTTCCAAACAACTATGGTTACACATAATGCTTAATTGTAATTTCTGTGAATCAAGCTACATATGTTTTTTATACTGTTACTTCATTTATTAATATAGGCCTACCTCTAGATTTCGACCGTAGAAACAGACAGTATTTCCACCCATTTACGAATGTGTTTAGTGTAGATGGGTATATTGTTCTTATAGCAACACGAGCTCGAATTTGCATTAACAAAATACGTTATGTTGTGAAGGATAGCGTATCGCGTTACAGTAGTCACGCCGACGAAACACTGCAGTTGGTAATTGCATACGTGTGTGGTTGTTTTTTGTCATATTAATATAAGTAAGCTTGTATGACGATAACCATTGACAGTTTTTAGCCAACACAAAAGAAAGAGTGCAAATGATTAATTATTATTATTAATTTCGGGTGGTCTGGTCTGGGAAAGGTTTATAAAAATTAACTTCTGAGGTTAATTTGAATGACACAAGCGTATCATACAGATGTTTCCTTACAGATTTTGGTATGGGCTTCTTGGTAGCACCTGCTGTGTATAAAAACAGCATTAACAAATATATGATAATGGTGGGCAACACGTATATTAAAAATGATTTGACTCTCGACAAGCAAATGACATTCTTGTGCATATGTTATGTCTTCTGGATGGCATCTTTTCAATATAGTTACCTCTGCTCTTTGTTGTGTCATATGAAATCAGTTGTAGGAGGGAGGGCCGGTGTAGGATAGTATTTTGACTCCCATAATATCTTATTCCCCCCGTCGAAATACTATCATAGTATATTGGCCCCCTTTGTAGTAATTTAACCCCTTATATTTCAGTCACCATGTGATGTCGCATTGCATGTAAATAGCGTAGTATGGAATACAACTTAATTGGATATATTTAAACCGCTTTTTAAAAAAATGCCATGCCTAATTTTCCAAGGCTAATTTTGCCTCAACCACACATATTACGGGAAACAGCTTTCTGGTAGAAAGCATGACACGAGTAAGTGCATGACTGTCATGTGATTAGCAGACCCTTGTTATTTTAGATGTATTAAACAAACGTAAATAGTTGTTTACAAAAATAAATAATATCATGCATTGTTTTACATGACATGAGTGCTGAAAGTTGGGGGAGTCATATTCTGCTCTTCGTCGTTGCTCCTCCCTTTATAGAGGACGTGGCTAGTTCATGTGCTGCTGCACTGCCCCAACAGCCATACATGTCTGAGTTTCCCTATTGGCAACCTTCTCCCTCCATTCTTCTGCCTTTCTTACATCCCTCTTTTCTCAGTCCTCACATTCGTTTTCCTTCTACCTGGCAGTAACATCGCCTCTCCTTTCTTTGGTAGTCAAGCCTCGTCCATTTGGTAGTCAACCCTCCTCCACTTGGTAGTCGATCCTCGTCCATTTTGGTAGTCAACCTTCCTCCATTTGGTAGTCAACCCTCGTCCACTTGGTAGTCAACCCTTGTCCATTTGGTAGTCAACCCTCCACCATTTGGTAGTCAACCCGCCCACATTTGGTAATCAACCCTCCCCAATTTGGTAGTCAACCCTCGTCCATTTGTATTCAATCCTTGTCCATTTGGTACTCAACCCTCCGCCATTTGGTAGTCAACCCTCCTCCATTTGGTAGTCAACCCTCCACCAAGTGACCTACCCATATCATCCTGCCTCTTACCATTCTAACCGTTCAGTCGAAGAAAGAATTGCTGATATATCAATGCTACTGTTTCTAATTGTTCAGTGCCCCATTCCCCGTGTGATGTTTCCTTTGTGAAGAGCCACGACGTAGGTACGGGACGCAGTAAGTACATTTGTTAGAACGTCTCAATCGAGAGGACTGAGGTTCGAACACTTTATGTAAGACTGGCAATCGAAGACTGCTGGGGTTCGAATCCTTTATGTAAGACTGGCAATCGAAGACTGCTGGGGTTTGAACCCTTTATGTAAGACTGACAATCGAAGATTGCTGGGGTTCGAATCCTTTATGGAAGACTGACAATCGAAGACTGCTGGGGTTCGAATCCTTTAAGAAAACTGGCAATCGAAGACTGCTGGGGTTCGAATCCTTTATGTAAGACCGGCAATCGAAGACTGCTTGGAATCGAAACCTTTATGTAAGACTGGCAATCGAAGACTGCTGGGGTTTGAACCCTTTATGTAAGACTGACAATCGAAGACTGCTGGGGTTCGAATCCTTTAAGAAAACTGGCAATCGAAGACTGCTGGGGTTCGAATCCTTTATGTAAGACAGGCAATCGAATATTGCTGGGGTTCGAATCCTTTATGTAAGACTGGCAATTGAAGTCTGCTGAGGATCGAATCCTTTATGTAAGACTGGCAATCGAAGACTGCTGGGGTTCGAATCCTTTGTGTAAGACTGGCAATCGAAGACTGCTTGGGTTCGAATCCTTTGTGTAAGACTGGCAATCGAAGACTGCTGGGGTTCGAATCCGTTGTGTAAGACTGGCAATGAAAGACGGCTGGGGTTCGAATCCTTTATGTTAGACTGGCAATCGAAGACTACTGGGGTTCGAATCCTTTGTGTAAGACTGGCAATCGAAGACTGCTGGGGTTCGAATCCGTTGTGTAAGACTGGCAAACGAAGACTGCTGGGGTCCGAATCCTTTATGTAAGACTGGCAATCGAAGACTGCTAGGGTTCGAATCATCTTGATGCAGTTTTTAAATATGGAAAATTCCGTTTACAGTGTATTGTATTTCGCTATGTTAATTAATATTTTAAATAACTTGAGTCAGTATATTATAAGAGGTAAAATAGTGAAGTAGTGCGTGATTTCTCTGAATCATGCGCTTGGAACACGTGATGTAGGCACCATTCGCCTATAATAATAATACTAATAATTAACTTCTATAACAATAATTCAGGACCAGGCGAGTGAAACAAGTGTACCATTGGAAATGTGCACAACAATAATTATTATTATATGGCAAAGTTGCGAGAAGTCCGGTGCACACTGCGTCAATGATAATAGTTCTTTAATTTGACATGTGTTTTTGGTCTAGACACTTGCACGAGTTCTGAATGTGGAATAATATTATCATGCATTAACACACATCGCAAGAACTTATCGCAACAGTTATTTTAAGTGCGTCTTAGCTTAACCAAAGGTACTTAGCCTCTGTCAGTCGCGACATTCAGCAACTGTTGTTATACGGCGGTGAGACAGGATGTAGACTGGTGACAAACAGCAGCCTGCGGGTATTCATACGTCAATGTCTGCTATGTAATTACCACGGCTAGCCGAGAGATATAGTCAGACACCCAGATAACATCTACTGCACGTGTGGGAAAGTAACGATATCACCACATCGCGTGATTTCTTGTGCCGCTCCTGGGGCACATCTCAAAACCCCTCCGCTTGGCCGGTGTTTGACGTCTGACATCTCGATTCATGCACCGTTGTCCACTCATATATATATATATATATATATATATATATATATATATATATATATATATATATATATATATATATATATATATATATATATATATATATATATATATATATATATATATATATATATATATATATATATATATATATATATATATAGTAGATTTGATGTATTTGAACATGAACAGTTGCCTACTTACGCACAATTCATTAAAAAAATAATGTAAAATATATTTATAATGATGCCGATGCCCGTTGTGTATTTAAATTTCCAACGTATTATCGTCGAGAGGACTCGAGGTTAATATCATGAGTTTTTCGGTATTAACCATGGTTAATACATGAATGGAACAAAGTTCGACCTGATATGCCATATATGCCCAATGTGTTGCCTGTCTAGTGTTTACATAAAGGTAATTTATATCGTCCTGTGTCCCAACCTTAGGACCGCTCAAAGCGCTTTACACTTCACCCTCTGGCAAACATGTTCCTTCCCAAAAAAACCTGATTTTTCTGGCAGGTTTTTAGCCATGCTATATTTAGTGCACGACGACTACTACTCGTTCATATGCATCCACCACAGTCTATAGACAGGTGCTCATTTATACAGCTGACTGAACTTAGACAATATTTATTAGAACCATTTGATTATATTAATCGATTGATTCACTTAAGCGACTCATTTTAATACAGCAGGAATACGGAGTGGTTCCGTTCCAGTCAGTATCTGATTCTAGTAAAATGCTGATTATGTTATCGGCGATTCTGTTAAGCGCAGACCAATGTATCAGTAAACGTAATCGAATTGGATTATAAATTAGCAGGTGCTAAGTCACGTAGAACTACTGAAGCTGATGTTGATATCGTAGGTGATTGTTCTAAACCACGAAACGTCCGAAAGCGAAACAACAGTTTATCAGAAGAAAGGAATATTCTTTTTCCAGAAGTTACCGGCAAAAAATACAAGGTTGTGATTTAATTTCCAGAAGGAGCTAAACCATTTCTGTGCCGTGTGCGTCTGAATTTGATGTAGTTGTATTCATGGGGAATGAACTCTTAAAGTGAAAACTACCTCAGATGGACATTGAAAGTGGGGTAGACGGATGGTCATTAAGAAGTGAACGCAATCATCCATTGTAACAACTTTAATAACAAAATGCCATCACGACATTTACACCAATTGCATTATGGCATAAAACAAGGTAAATATTCATCCTATATATATATATATATATATATATATATATATATATATATATATATATATATATATATATATATATATATATATATATATATATATATATATATATATATATATATATATATATGTAAAATATATATGTAAAACATAGCTTAACCCTCAAATATGAAATTGTGCAAGCAAATATGAATCAATACTACTTCTATGCATTAGACAAAGAAATCAGTATATTGCTTCTGTAAACAACGTTTATTCTTGTGCGAACTGTATTCGTAATAACGAAAACAGTATGCTATATTTGAGCAAAGGACGACAAATTAAACATCAGCGACATACACTGACTAACATAGCTGTAATGATGAAAATGCATAGATCAACACCATTATGACGTTTTTAGTAATCGGAAACCAGGTAAGTCTCTTGCTCCAGTTCAGTTTTATGCATCCAGCATTTCACATTCACCAGCATTCATGTGTCCGCGAGGGGCTGATGCCACGCCTACTGTTGTCACCGGTTCGAAGGCAGGCTCCTTCCCTGCCGCTTACGCGCTATCTATTCACAGATTTGCGATTATCTGCTGTTATCATTATCGCGACCGACAAGGATACCCGCTAATTCAGCGAGTTTGCATTCCGCAGAAAATTTAGCGAGTGTCACAAGACGCGAGCCACTCCTCGAGTACGCTACAGGTGAGGCGCTCTGTGCTTTCGGGTCGAACAACGACAGAGGGAGTCTGAACGGACTGCTAGCCTGTCTTAATGCGGACACCGTCATCGTATGTTCTATATCACACCCGTAGAGTACGATGTCGCTTGCTAGATCTGTCCAACCGTTGCGGGTCAAGATCCATATTGGTGTCCAGCCGCTAGGTGTCGCGCAGTTGACGTCGGCGCCATGTTGCTCCAGCAAGTAGAACATTGTGTCACTGTTTCCGCCTTTGGCCGCGTAGTGCAACGGCTGCCAGCCGGCAGCGTCTGGGACGTTTGCATTGAGACCACCATTTTCGATCAACCATTTGACGGCAGCATGACGGTTGAATTCAGCAGCGACGTGAATCAACATTTGACCATTGTTATTTCGTGCTGATGCGTGATCTCGGTTGTTAGCGAGAAGTTGTACCATGGCCGTTTCACTCTCGCAAGTTCTCGCCATCAGAAAAGCAACGTGATCAAAGTTTCGTTTGCTCAGCGATATCGGCGTTCTGCTGGACTCCACTAGACAGTTTATCAGATCTTCTTCGTCCGTCATTGGCTTTTGTGAGTGCAGAATCTTCTCGTGCGAAAATGCGTAGGTCAAGGGGGTCCACCCTTTACGATCTTCAACGCAGACGTTGGCACCTGAAGACAGAAGCATCTTTACTGTTTTCAGACCGGCTCTGCGAACAGCGAAGTGTAGCGCCGTTCTGCCCCACGCGTCGGTCACCTCCACATTGGCGCCACCGTCGAGTAGTAGTTGAACTACAATGGGCGAATTTCGTTCGGCTGCGTACATCAGCGCCGTCTTGCCCACAGCATCGACTTTATCAACGTCCACCAGCCGAGTGTTCAGCACACTACTGACAACCGCACCGTTGCAGTTTTTCGTCGCCAGATGTAACAATGTTCTCTTGTCTTTGTCAGCTATATCCAAACAGGATATATTGGACATCAGTGCAGATGCAGTGGCCTTGCTTGTGCATCTGGCGATGAAATCGAACAGACTCGAAGGGTCTTGCCTCTCCACGTTTGTCGTGGTGGCACCATGTTCGAGCAGCGCATCTACGATTGCTGGCTGGCAGTGATACATCAACGCCAAATGTATTGGCGACAAAACAGTGACGGCATTGTCAGTTGATGTGCAAGGAGCTGTTTGTGGACATGCACCGAAGCGCAACAGAATGTCTACGGCCTGCGGATCGTTCTGGACGATGGCGTAACCGATGGGAGTGTAATGTGAATACGCCTCGCTAGGTGACGCCACCAACATTCGTGTATTCAACAGCATCACCATCTTCTCGACGGAACTACCGGCGAAGCTCGACAGGAAATCCCCGAGGTGACTCCTGTCCTCCGCGAGGTATCGACGCAAGCTGATGTTTGCGTTTTCCTTCAAGCTGAATCGCTCGATATGCGTCCGTCCTTTTGCTGTAGCGCGAACGTCGCACTTACTTTGCTTGCGTCCGTGAACAGATTTGGTGAGTTGCTGCCAGATTGTCGTTGTCATGATGAACAGATGGCTGGTGAAGTCTCACTCCGATGACAATCACTGAAGCGAAATGCAAAGTATTATAGTCTTAATAAACATGCATCATCAACACATGTTACATTAACTGCAAGATGTAATTCTTTGGTAACAGCACCTATATGTGTTCTAATTTACGATGATACATCAAGCAATAAACACGCCTTCTATTGCTTAGCACAACAGCATATCCTTACGCATAAAACACGTACAAATAAACTCACCTTTCCAATGCAATAAGTATGTGATGAATGCAGCATTTAAACATATACAGTTGCTGTTACTTCTCCACGTACAAACTGGTATCTACAAGAAGCAATGAGACATCCTCGACTGATCGTTGGCATTACACTCCGGCCTTATATACACTTTTGTTCGCATAACCTCGGTCGTGGCAATTGGAAATTCATGGGAAAATCCCGCGCTGGCTCTCGATCTGTCGGATTGGCTGGCCTTTGTTCACGCATATCGAGCCGTCACGGTCCACTGTCTTTCTTTGCGTGGACACATTGAGCCAAAGCTATTCCATTCACCATTAGCTGCTAGTGAGTCTTGCGGCATTTACCCGGTAAAACCCGCAAAATTATGAAATGAAATGAAACTGGCTCGGGAATTATGTGTTGAGCTTGCGATGCTGATTGTGTGTTACGAAGAACAATCCTACGTGGCACTCCTTAAATACTATCCATTCGTAACGTGTTCAGCGTATGCACGTGTGGAAGCATGGGTCTGTCGAACACGTAGAACAACGTCGTGTTGCTATGTTATTTACGTAGTATTTAATACGTACAGGCATGCATGCATACTACAAGCATACATACAAACAAACACACACACTCACTCACTCAGTATTTTAGTATTTCAAATATCTTGCATTGGCGAATGGTAATTGGTAAATGGTTTCCTGTAAGCGCGTTAGTTTGCAGCTGTTAAAAAACGTAGATTATTAGTACATTCCCTGGACGTCTCCTCCTGTAGATTTGCGGTGACTACACAATAAAAACAAACAACATGTTCAAATCATGTTTTGTAATTCGTTGTTACTTGAATAAGGCAATAACACACGTATGTCTGTTACTGTGTGAATTACACACCCAGACGTCAGAACAGGTCTGGAAATATTGTCAGTTGCATAAATACATAACAAGCTGAACAGGCTGTCTTTCTGGCCGTTTGTACAACTAATGGAAAAACCCACACCTGCCCTTGCTCACGACTATTGTCAGCGGATTAGTTGTCCTAACAGATGGGACAGATTTGTCACTTGTGGAACCTGTTATTTCGCACGGTCTAACTTCCCGTTTTCGCCAATCACCAGCCAATAAGCTGCATCAGGAAGTTATATGCTGGCGACGTAGACAGGACGCTCATGGTACGCATGAGTTGGCGCCTTTCAAAAGGCCAGCATGTAATGTGTCCCCATTGTGCCATTCGTCTAATTACTGACGGTTACTATGAGTCATCAGACATGCCAGTGAGCAATGGGTTTCTTCTTGGTCCATGAAAATGTTATTACTTAATTGCTACTGGGGTATTTACCCAAACTGACAAACATGTGCCTGTGGTGCTATTACGGTGCAACTCGTGGTTATACCGCGTTCCACAAACTACGACATATCTTGTACACGTGCAAGCATTATTGTTGTTATTTCGACATGCTTTTCTTGTTACGTTTGTACGTTACTAGAAGATAAGAGCACATGCTGGTAAAATACCCACACACGTGAAATTAAAACATCCAAATATGATTTAATATGTTGACAGGCCATTATGCAGCTGACCATATGATCATCTTCAAGACAACAATAATCATCAGATATGGAAGCTCGAATATGCAGTTTTGCGCATTTAAGAGTTAAACGTGTCGCATTATTGAAACCATTCGCTTTTCCCTGTCCAAATTCCTTCAACCGTGTTTTCTGCTACAGCACATAGGCCTACACGAATAATCGATTCAATGAAGTCATGTACACGCGTTGGACCTGGTTCACAAACATTTAATGTTCACGTTATTAAATTTATTTCTCAGTCACACTGACTGCGAGCTGCAATGTTCTGCTCCTTGAACTTTTTTGGACATTTTCATTGAAAACACATTTCTGCTCAAAGAGCTCGTTGCACGTGATAAAATAAGTTAATATATTATTTTAGTGTTGACTGAAAAATATAAAAGCATTGTCAAAAGGCTGTTCGCTGTTCCCTTCGTTCTTACACAGATCCTTATAAATGAACGGCACAATTGAGAAGAACCGTTTGTCTAGACTAGACGCCGTGCAACGCGCTTGTCATTGCCTACGGCTACAATGTCATTATCGCGGTGGTATCAAACTGCACGGTTGTCTGCACTTGTGCTTTTCACCAAGTGTCTCAATAATGTGCCGCGTTGCAGTTCAGACAGTTCTGAAATAGTCGTGCAATTTGTCTTTGTACGACACATGGCTGAAATCTTTTTTAGACATACTAAGTGCTTTTTTACTCACTTTAGTCTGAAATTAAGGAAACTGGTACTATTAAAAAGAATGCCACGCAATGTTCACTGGAGTGCACTATGCCAACGTGGGTTGAACTGATCGTTTAAATGTCTTCCAAAGAGCAAGTATCGCTTAAATGCCTTCCAAAGAACACTGATCGCTTAAATGCCTTCCAAAGAACACTGATCGCTAAAATGCCTTCCAAAGAACACTGATTGCTTAAATGCCTTCCAAAGAACACTGATCGCTTAAATGCCTTCCAAAGAACACTGATCGCTTAAATGCCTTCCAAAGAACACTGATCGCTTAAATGCCTTCCAAAGAACACTGATCGCTTAAATGCCTTCCAAAGAACACTGATCGTTTAAATGCCTTCCAAAGAACAATGTCCGCTTAAATGCCTTCCAAAGAACAATGCATACACGTCACGTGCATCCTCAGAGTGATGTTGACTTACATTTCCAAATATTTTTTACTCATGGTATTTGTTCTACTTGTGGCTGTTTATGTTTCACATTAAGCGCTGTCGTGGCAAATGACTAAACAATTAGAAAGGAACACAGAAGTACAATGAATGTGGTATTTGAGAAGAATGCTTAGAGTGTCGTGTACAGCAATGAAATCTAGCGAATAGACACTAAGAATAGCTAAAGACAAAACGAAGATCACGCAAAGACAGGCAGAAAAGAAGCAGAGGTTGGCAAAGAATTAAAATCCTCGATGGTGTTTCAGGAAACAGTATACCATAATTGTCCGAAGATACGCGTGATCGTGGGAAATTAAGGGTTATGATTGTCCACGCAACAGGCATGGCACCCGATGTTGATGGTTAACATAAACGAACATTGTTATAATGGAAATCACACATTATACGTGGCATTAATTTGACTATTCCTTTCTTTGTCGTTTTACTTCTTTAGAAACATCTTATTGTCAGTCATTGTATCCACACAAGAACCTTCGGATTAATCGCCTTATAATCGGACCAATCCATTGACGTCGCATTACAGCGTCGACATCGTGGGCACGGATCATGTGGTCAAAGGTTGGTCAGCCGTGAGACGACGTCACATGACCATCGTGCAAATTAAATCAACAAAGAGTAAACGACTCGGTAGCAATGGTCGTGGTACAATATGGAAATTTGCCAACCAATGCAATGATCTCACAGAAGGAAGACCACCGTCGTATTTTGTAAAATTTGGATCAACCGCTGCCAGACCAAACAATGTCTCACTTCCTTTTAATGCACTGTTGAATTGCACTGGATACACGTTGGCTGACGACATACTCGTCATAAATGTTACGAAATAACAGCGGAATACTCTTAACGGCAAACTGATTCAGTTGATGTTAGCCTTACAAGTCGCTTTTAAATATAATTTGACCGTAATATGTTTATGAACATCGACCTTGTCGTTCAATAATATCATGCAAATATCTATGCAAAATAAAATTATGCAAAATAAACATGATATTCCAATCGAAATATTTAAATTAAACATATACCTGCCAATTTATATGTATTATATATATATATATATATATATATATATATATATATATATATATATATATATATATATATATATATATATATATATTATATATATATATATATATATATATATATATATATATATATATATATATATATATATATATATATATATATATATATATATATATATATATATATATATATATATATATATATATATATATATATGCGTGCGTGCGTGCGTGCGTGCGTGCGTGCGTGCGTGTGTGTGTGTGTGTGTGTTTCTCTAAAACGCATTTGGGCAGTCCAGATGTTAGAATATAATAATTAGCTTGAGAAGGCAACCCTTCCTTGTCGCCTTACGTCAGCGCCCGCATCGAAAGGGGCAGCTGCTGAGCCAAACAAGATACAATCACAAGAAATACCTAATATTACAAATCTCCCCTACTCTAAAAGCGGGCTGCAAACGACACAAAGACAAAACTCGCCACAAACAACAAGGCTGCTATAAACAGAATATTGATTTGCTATCATAGTGCCCGCATGTAGTGGGAGGAAAATTGGATAGTTTACATTGAACATACGTGTGTATTTTGATAACGATGTTATCATATTGGAAGTGCATTGCAATAACGGCGCTTAGCCAACTTTTGTTCCGAACTAATAATTTTGCTATGGAATGAGTCGCATGTTGTCATGTCGAAATAGTTTGAATACGCACCTCGCACAATTCTCAAACCAACTGTATTGCAACAATCATGTCAAACAAAACACGATCATAATGAAATGCACTACATTTGCAGTATCGAAATCAAACTATCAAAAACAGGCAACGGTTTAATCATATGTTGCACGCCTGAAAATAATGCTGATATCATTTATGTTGATAATCAAACGTGACATTTCTGTTTGCTATTGTTGCAGCTGCTACTTCTATACTTATATTTTCCCTTGTGCCCACATCTGAACCTCAATCTAGTTCAGCTTTTTGACATTTCCGTTCCATAATAAGCATGAACTCTCCGTAAGAGCCATTTCTCCCAACGAGGTGCACCTTGATGTTTCATGGTGCATCAGCTATGCATTGTTCAACAGAAAGACGGTTCTGAAATAGTCGCGTGATTTTTCGCTTCGTGAACGCAAGACGCATGATTTAAATCCTCTTAGGCGCATTTATCTTTTTACACGCTTTAGTCTGGCAAATAAGTAAACGTTGCGGAAAAACTGTGGTTATTAGAATTATCACCACAAGTGTTCATCGGAGTGAACAATGCCGACGTCAGTGGAACTATGCGTTGTCAACGAGACTAAACTGATCGTTTAAACGGAATCAAAAAAGTCATGGCTTTGGACCTGTATAAGTTACTAAGACAGAACCATGTGCAATTACAATCAAGACTATCAAATAAAAAAGGAAAACTTGGAATGGAACAGTGAATCATGTTTCCTTTTATAGAAATTTGTTGTGTGAATTGCTTAATTTTAGAAACACCATATTGTCCGAGCGGGGAGGAGGACGTGGTGTCCACGCGGAAAACCATTCACGTGGTGCCACCTGGTTGACTTCACACGATGCGAAAAACGGTACGTTCCTAGTAAGAATGTATAGTTTCTTTCAGTGAGTGGATATATATATATATATATATATATATATATATATATATATATATATATATATATATATATATATATATATATATATATATATATATATATATATATATATATATATATATATATATATATATATATATATATATATATATATATATATATATAACCACTAGCGTGATATACATGGGTTGCTATTACCTGTAAATAAAATTATGTCATCCAGTAGTCGCGACGTCAGACAATCGCAACCCACGTGATACGAGACATGATGGGAGACATGCTTTTAAGGACTAGTATCTGCCTGCTAAGTGGAAAGAAAAGACACACACACGCACGCACGCACGCGCGCGCACACACACACACACACACACACACACACACACACACACACACACACACATATTAACTAGTGAAATGTCTTTAGAAATGTATCTGCCATCATATCACGTGGGTTGCGATTGTCTGACGTCGCGACTACTGGATGACGTAATTTTACTTAAAGGTAATAGAAACCCACGTATATTATGCTAGTGGTTTTCTCAGAATGTGTTCTAAAAGTTGGAGATTCTGGTCAAATCTCAGTTATACTGGTGGCTGACATGTTCATTGGACTAATAAGCGGCCGGTGGTTCTAAGAAATCGACTTCGACTGAAACGAACTGCAGTCGGAAGCAGCGAAAAGCTAATGAAATTAAGGTTATGTGTGTCGACAATTGTTTTTCTAGCAAACCATTGGCATGATATTTTATATTTGATCTACAAAATGTTATATTTAACAACTCTTGTAGGTGCACAGATCCAAGACTTGTTTCGCTTTAATACTCATACAATTAACTCGGTGTCCTCAAACACAGATATGATTTTCCTCAGCTGGTCTGGTTTTACCACCACTGGATGACGTAAACTTCCTTGTCTGTCACAAAGCGTCTTTCCGGCTATGCTTTTGTGTAGCTGATCTTCATACAACATGAATCATCTTAACTTGCTTTGCTGAATCGAAGTTTTTGATCAAAACGAAACTCTCGAATAACGTTTCGTCAGTTGCCATAGTCACTAAGGTGCTGTAACACTTTCTGACATTTATCAATCTCTTTACATGTAAAATAGTTTGATACTTTGGGGATCTACGTACAGTTATATCTTATAACTTCGGTCGACAGATGGAGCCACCGCTACCATGCGGGCCAGAAAGAAACGAACAACGGGCATGCGATTGGTCGACACGGCGAACTGGCGTTCGAATACACCATATTTTGGATGACTGATTCAGTTGAGTATTCACATACACATGATTTTTGCGACGTAAGCATGTAATATACAGCAAGTTTAGAAGTTTCGCAGATTGGACGAGCAGTGAGATATTGAATGGAAGAGTGAACGTCAGCCGATCAAGAAATTGGTAGGTATACATTTGATGATATGTTCACGACAAAGAGATTGAGAATATGTTTATGTGGTGCGTGCGTGCGTGCGTGCGTGCGTGCGTGTTCGGACGAGTGTGCGGGCGTGTGTACGGGCACTCAGGTCTTCCGCCATTAAAATACCCTGTGATATTATATTTCCAGCATTGTCTTCTAGAGGTCCAGCCTTGTCTCGTATGTTTTGTTTACTCCTGCATATGCACGAACACTTTTGTAATTTGTTATGCTACATTCTATTTTTGGGTCATAGCTTCTTTTAGATTTTCTAATTTCATTTGTAGATACATTAAGTGTCTCTTTGTAACTTGTGTAGTCTTCATGTTTCTTTCTAGACCGTTTTCTTGGTGTATGCATAAGTCACTTGGATGTTTATCACACACTGGTATATGTATCAGTCAATTGGATGTTTATCACACACTGGTATATGCATCAGTCACTAGGATGTTTAACACACACTGGTGTATGCATCAGTCACTTGGATGTTGATCACACACTGGTGTATGTATCAATAACTAGGATGTTTTTCACTCACTGGTGTATGCATCAGTCACTTGGAAGTTAATCACACCCTGGTGTATGCATCAGTCACTTGGAAATTTATCACACACTGATGTATGTATCAATAACAAGTATGTTTATCACACACTGGTGTATGCATCATTCACTAAGATGTTTAACACACACTGGTGTATGCATCAGTCACTAGGATGTTTAACACACACTGGTGTATGCATCAGTCACTAGGCTGTTTAACACACACTGGTGTATGTATCAGTCACTTGGATGTTTATCACACACTGGTGTATGCATCAGTCACTTGGATGTTTATCACACACTGGTGTATGTATCAGTCACTCGGATGTTTATCACACAGTAGTGTATGTATCAGTCAATTGGATGTTTATCACACACTGGGTATTCACTACTCACTAAAATGTTATTACTGCCTAGGATTTACATCACTCAGACATATGCCACCACTCACTGATATGTTTGTTACTCCCGTCCGAGGTTTATATGTCCATGTCTTGTTTTTATTCAGTTGAATAACCTGGATCAAATAGATAAAAATGTATTATGTGCGTTTTATTTATTACAACTACTATACTAAACTCTTCGTATCTTTTTTGTCAGCCAGCTCGGTTCGGCATGACAGGTAGCGAAGAGAGCCTCCTCCGGAAATGCCTATTGGAAGACAGAACCCAACTTCGAGGCTTCTTGTCGGACTATAAACAGCGTCGTTCAACCGAAAGCCTAGTGTCGCTGGTGAACACAAGATTACAACTAGCGTCACATTACGACAGGCATTTTGATTATACGCCACTGGGTTACGCCATTATCCAAAACGATCAGCAATCCGTCGATATTTTGATGCGCAATGGCGCGTGTGCACGATCTATACCGTGCTCGTCTGTAGACAATGACATCGTTGTTTCATCTCATCTGCATTTGGCCTTGACGAATCAGTGCCAGCCAACAATCATAGACACTTTGCTTAAATACGGGGCAATAACGACATACATACGAAAGCGAGATGTATCCTGTCTGTTCGAATATTTGGTCAAATGTCCAAGCAAGGTCACGACATCAGCGCTGATGTCTGGAGTATCTGCAGACGCGACGACGGATGAAAACAAGAAGCGGACACTGCTGCACCTAGCGGCAATGAACCGCAA
This sequence comes from Lamellibrachia satsuma, assembly GCA_033239005.1. Lineage (NCBI taxonomy): Eukaryota > Metazoa > Annelida > Polychaeta > Sabellida > Siboglinidae > Lamellibrachia > Lamellibrachia satsuma. Next base: position 707,711 of record BSQZ01000065.1, read on the forward strand.
CAGTGCAATCGTCAGCAACGTGCTTGAGACTGGCCAGGTAAATGTCGACAAGTTCGACGCAGTGGGCAAGACGGCACTAATGTATGCGGCTGAACACAACGCACCCGCTGTGGTACTGCTTCTGCTCGACTATGGCGCCACTGTCGACTTGACCGACGCTTCGGGCAGAACGGCGCTTCATTTTGCTGTACGCAGAGCCTGTTTGAAAACTGTAGAACTGCTTATGTCTGCTGGAGCCAACGTCGGGGCAGAAGACAGAAAAGGTCTGACTCCGATCACCTATGCGTTATCTGAAGAAAGACTTCTGCATACGCGTTCGACGAAAGGGAGTGCAGAAGACTTAATAGAATGTCTCGCGAGGTCGAACGAAAACCCGGTCACGCTGTGCAAGCGAGATTTTGTTGGTGTAGTATTTCTGTTGGTGATAATTTGCGAGACTGAATCTGTCATAATAAAACTGCTCGAAGACAATAGCTGTCACATGTTTCAGCAGAACGACGATGGTAAAATGTTGATTCATGTCGCTGCCGAATTCAACAAACATCGCGTCGTCAAATGGTTGATCGAGAAAGGTAGTCTCGACTCAGACACATTAGACGCTGCAGGCTGGCTGCCGTTCCACTACGCGGCCAAAGGCGGGAACAGAGAGACACTTTTCTATTTGCTTGAGCAACATGGCGCCGACGTCAACAGCGCGACACCTGGCGGCTGGACTTCATTGTGGATCTTGACTCGCAACGGTTGGACAGATCTAGCGTGTGACGTCGTGCGCTACGGATGCGACGTTCAACGGACGCTCAATGTGATCGCACTGCGGCTCGCGGACAGTCACTTCAGCCTTCCACTTTCTCTGTTTGGCCCAGCAGCACAACGCATGAAGCCGGTAGCATATGCTCGCAGTGGCTCGCGCTCTATATCCATCGTCGAGTTCTGCACCGAGTGGCTTCGAAGAATTGGCGGGCCTTTTGTGGAGAACAAACGACGCTCAAATCAATGAATTGTAAACAGTGTACCTCTGTTCCAGACGTACAAAAACTATGTCACAAAGAAATAAGACTGACATATAAAACGTTTTGAAACCTAATTACCTCTATTTGTGTCACTACTGAGAAATCATGAGTATTATCAAGAGAATTCATCCGTTCAGTGATATGATTTATATAATACGCAATTACAATAAATAAATACGCCATGAAAAAATAAATATCATGTAGCAATATTGTGACGTTTGTTTGTCACTGTTTAATTGACAATGTACTCCCAAAAGTTTAAATCAACTGGCACACAATGGATTCTAAAAGCCAGCCGGTCTTTTTTCTTCTATTTCGTCTGTCATTATCACTATAACTAGAGTCATAATCACAATAGCCTTCCTGTCGTTTTCTCTTCGGGCAACACTGCGGTTTTCGTCTTCAGCCAGGTCACATCTTTGCAGATCAGCCTACATAGTATTACTGTAAGAAATAATAACTATATGCCCAATCCAAACTAACTACCAGCAGTACAAGGATTTCTCCACTTCGGCATCGACATTCCTTTGCCGATGTCTCACACGCTATCATGATCTCTAAGTGACATTACTTGAAACCACTGACGTCAGTCACTCCTACACAATGGGGTGTATTTACCATTATTACTCACGTCTGTCTAGCCGAGTGCTATTGCTGATAAACAGTGTGGAGATGGTTAAACTTGTGCTCGACCATATGTAAGTATTTTAATGAACAACTGGGGCGCATTCTTTACCACGCAGCTTCATGGTTATGTTGCTACATGCACGTTAAACAATATTTAATGATTACAATAATGCGAATAAATGAGTAATTGTTCTCGTCTTTGGGGTATCGCCTCAACATCGTATGCGGGCATAATTACGAGGCGTAACCGGTCACACATTTTTAGCATTTAAACAAGAGTTCCGCCCTACGCAAGACACCTAGATGAAAAGTGGACAAGGAAGCCATTTTATGTCGACAGTCCAAAGATGTGTCATCTATGTTTTCCGTTTTCTTTGTATTTTGTAAAATCATGGCATCAACGGCGCGAATGGAGTGATTTTGTATCGCGTAAAAATATCCAGCGTTGCCATAAGAGATTTAGATGGATTGTGTATTAGCATATGATTATTGTGGTAAAATTCGCAACTTAGATCATGCCTTTACTATAGACGGCATACGTGTTTGGGGACATGTTGAATCTTGCAGTGAGTCGATACGTTCTCTGTAATGACGCTGCTTCCCTCCACGGTGGATTCAGGCAACGCAGATTCAGGCAACGCAGACTGCGGCATCTAGGTGATGATTAGCCGTGAATGATCGGCCCAAATAGAATGAGAAGTTTCGTCTTTTAACTAGAATCAACTGCAAGGTTTAACAAGGTTGCCATCCCATGCAAACCACTCAAATGGCTAGTGGACAAGGAAGTCTATCGAATATTCGTTCGTGTATAACCCGCCCTTCTCATACATGTGTAATTGTTTTATGCACATTCACACTGGATGCATTGAAACAATCAGTATATAATTTTCTCCATTCGTCTATCGCTCTCTGTGAGCTACACTCTTTCTTATATACAATCTACACATATCCTTCACTAACATTACTTCATGTCCTCTAGTTCTTCTTTCAACTTTAAATGAGAAAAAAAATTATATATTTTTTTTCATAACAATTCAATATTCTTAAAAACGGTTTCAAGATTGTGTTAAACGTAAAGCTACTTTCAACCAATTGTGCTGTTAATGCTTCATCGAAGTGAAGGAAGTTACTCGTGAATTTTCATTAAAGGTGTGTCTCCCATCACATCACGTGGGTTGCGATTGTCTTACTGACTGAAAATCACGTCATCGCGATAACTCCTAGATGACGTAAAGTTACCTCTAGCAGCCCACGCGATGCGATTCTCTTTACGTCATCTCATCTTCGCGGCGACGCGTCAGACCACAAAGTGCCCGCGTTCCTACTATTAGAGAGTTTTTGCAAGTGCAACGATATCGGCTCCCTTCCCGATCCCTCCTTGCGTTTATTTGATGATGGGGGCCGCGTCGATGAGATAGAAAAAACACAGATCTCGCAGGTTCAATCTGTTAGTGGTCTACCTATCTATCCTACGTTGAAATTATGGTTGAATAAAAAAATCAACAACAATTGTACGTAAAACCGTTGTTGACTGATTAACTGCACTATTTTAGTTGCAAATGGGCTTAGTGCATCGGAAAAAAAGAGTTTTAAGTGCGCACTGTCCATGGTAAACAAAAGTTAACTACACGAAACCATCGACGGCACCGTACACTTAGATTTAGACATTGCATTGTAGATCAGTCCTATATTATAAACTAGCCCCCCCCCAAAAAAAAAACAGCTGAAATGATGCACTATGCAGAACCAAACAGCTATGCCTATGGTTAACATCATGTACTGTATTTTTATAAATAAAAAATATAATCGAGTTCTCTAACTTCGTCTTCGAATGCTGCATCTTTTGTATGTTTCGTAAATGCAAGGTTAGCGCAACTATCCGACTATTGTTTTCGTAAATAAATGCATATTTTGTTTCGATACGATGCCCACAACTACTACTGTCAGTTCAGCGTAAACACTGACCTTCAATGACCAACCGCTAGATGCAGAACGATAAAATATCGCGTTGCCACGGAATTGTGCGACGCATGAATTTGGGACATGCAACCATACAAACAAGTGTTTTTATTTTACATATTTTCGGATATCATGAAGATTTCTTGTTCTGCTTAAAATACCAATAACTCAAAAACTGTTTTTGCAAGAGCTGTGAGATTTTTGCATTATTATTCTCCATCATTTGTAGATGCTAGATAATAACATACACACTACTGTACTGGTAGTGTGTTAGTTCTAACACAATCTGCCATTGCCATGGAATTGGTGTGTATTTTTATGTGCGAAATTTAGCCAACGAGTGAGTTCAACAATAAAACATGTTAGAACACAAATAAATCTTATTTGGATCAGTAACACACTTACATATATGATAACTTTGAAGTTTCTATGTTGTGGTAAATAGTGAAAAGTGGCCTATACATAGCAGCGAACATTGCTATGGCCATAGAGATAATATTCCAATTTATTTGTTTATGAAAAATAGATACAACGTCTGTGTAACGCACCATATTTGGATTCCCTATTCAAATGGCTTCATGTTGAAAATAATATTTTTGATGGAGGCATCAGATTACAACACAATAATCAACTAGGTAATTTTATTGCCTATTTCCACTGTATGTATGAAATTATGTAAATATTGTTGTCAAATGCAAGAAAAACCTTCTGAATACATAGTTCTAGATTATATTTATCAGGTGCGTCTAACGTGAGAAGTGTTCAAGGTATGTATCTGAAATTTGCTGAAAACATAGATATATTGGTATACATTGTCTATGCAAAATTCTATAATTTATAAATATATAAAATATATGTGGCAGAACACCATCCTGAAATAAAAACTATGCAAAAGTGGAAATGGTCATAACTCAGAAATTAATCTAGCTACATCCCTATGGTTTGACATGTGTGGTTACTTAGACAAATACATTAGTTGTTGACTATTAGAAGAATCCAAAATGCGAGTGCCACAAGAATTTCTTATTTTGATTGATTTGAGACGGAATGTCCCATTGCCATTTTTTTCTTATCATGTATTTTATCTATACCTATGAGGGTGTGTAATTATAGTGGATGTGTGTAAAGTTTGGGGTGTAATTTAAAATATGGGTGTTGATCAAATCTGAATTGGTGTTGAATTGATCCAAAAAGTGTGTGACTTATACAAATTTATTTAATAAAAAATCCAACCAGATTGATTTGGAATTTAATTGGAATTGGAAAGTCTGCAAATTTATTTTAATTTAACGAATTGTTCAGTTCATATTAAACGTAAATGATTTTTAAATACATGTACACATATAAACAAAGAAATATGTTACAATTTATTTATTCTTCAGACTTGCTGTATCAATATTTTGGCCCATATAGCCACACTAAGGCGGGACAGCAGCGGCAGATTTGAAGTGTCTCCTTTTCGTATTATCTCCCATAAAGGGTGGACGTGACAAAACTTCTTAATACTCATTCCATTAACCCCATGTCATCTAGCAAAGATAGGGGTTTCCACAGCTGGTCTGGATGGGTCGTACATGTAGAGAGAGATCTACCACTGAATGACGTAAACGTCCTTATCTGTCGCAAAGTGTCTTTCAGTCTACGGTTCTGTGTCTGATCTTGAAACAGTAAGAAAAAAAATTACTTGACAAGCGGAATCGAGGTTTTTGATTAAAATGAAATGAACTGTAAATTCTCGAATAATGTTAAAGCGAAACAAAAGTAATCGTCTTTGCACAACGCACTTAAAATATTTCTCAAAAGCTAATCAGTTGGACCTGAATTCAAGAACGGTAGAGGTTTTCCCAGAATTGGTACTAAAAGTTGGAGATTCTGGTCAGATCTCAGTTATACTGGGGGCTGACATGTTTATTGGCCAACCAGTAAGCGGCCGGTGGTTCTAAGAAATCGACTCCGGTGAAATCAACGCAAACGCAACGAAATTAAATTAAGACGATGTGTGTTTAACAAGGTTTTCCTAGCAAATTACTGGCATGATAATCTTCACTTTAGTTATAAATGGTCATATTTAGTAACTCTTATAGGTGCATAGGTTCAGACCATGATTTTTTTTCACCTTAATATTCATACAGTTAACTTCGTGTCGTCAAACACATATGTGGTTTTCCTCAGCTGCTCCGGTTTTACCATCCATGTACCACTGAATGACGTAAACGTCCTTGTCTGTTGCAAGCGGTGTTTCCGACTACACTTCTGTGTAGCTGATTTTGACGGAACATGAAGAAACAAATTAACTTGTTTTGTTGAATCGAAGTGCTTGATCAAAACGACGTCAACTGCAAACTCTCGAATAATGGTCCAAATTGTGTCGCAGTCACCAAGGTACCATAACAATTTCCAACATTTATCGATCTCTTTACGTGTAAAAGAATGTGATGTGTTGTGGCTCTACGTACATTTACATCATAGAAATAAATTCGGTCGCCAGATGGAGCCACCGCTTCCACGCAGGTCACAAGGGACCGAGCAACGCGCATGCGATTGGTTGATCTGGCGAATTAGCTTTTCAATATACCACAACGCTCTCATATTGCGAGTTTGGTCGAGTCATTGAGTTCAGTATTCACACACAGGTGATTGTTGTTGCATAAGAATATAATATACCGCAAGTTTGTAAATTTCGGAGATTAGACGAGCAATGTGATATTGAGATGAAGAGTAAACATCAGCTGATAGACGTCAAGGAGTTGGTAAATATACATTTGATGATATGTTCACGACGGAGAGATTGTTTAAATCGCATGAGGTTGTCTATCCTAACTGTAAGCAGGTGTTTGTTCGGAACCCTTGTATGCGTGTTCCTCTACAAACAATAATACCGAATTGGATTTTACAGCCAGTTTCGTTGGTGAATCACGTGTTCGTGCGTACGGGCGTGCGATCGTGCGGGCGTATTTGTGTGTGTGTGTGTGCGTGCGTGCGTGTGTGTGTGTGTGTGCGTGCGTGCGTGTGTGCGTGTGTGTGCGTGCGTGCGTGCGTGCGTGTGTGTGTGTGCGTGCGTGTGTGTGTGTGTGTGTGTGTGTGTGTGTGCGTGCGTGCGTGCGTGTGTGTGCGTGCGTGCGTGCGTGTGTGTGCGTGCGTGCGTGCATGCGTGTGTGTGTGTGTGTGTGCGTGCGTGCGTGCGTGCGTGCGTGCGTGCGTGCGTGTGTGTGTGTGTGTGAGTGTGTGTGTTAAGCAGATGTAACATTTTAATATGTGTACGTGACCAACAGCTAACTCCAGGGCAATCGGACATTCTGATTTATCTCAACCGTTATGATGATAGCCTATGTAAATGTTTGACGCCGATTGATTAAATATTGCCAAGGCTGCAGAATTGTCTGCGACTATATGCCAACTTATAGGAACAGAAGCAATCCATCCAGTGGCACAAGCTTTATCGCTAAAGATGAACTATTGGGTAATTAACTGGAATAACTGCCATGTAAACCGAAATGACCGACGTAGAACAACATTTAATAATGCGTCCCCGTGAGTTACACATACACTAACACATTTTTATACATGTAACCATGAATCGTTTCGAAGACGGGTAATATTCTTGCTGAATACGAACAGCAGTAATCGTGGGCATCTTGAAAAGCACACGTATCTTACACAAATAACTGGTATCGACTTTTGTGCTGATGTCAGAAACACATAGTCGCTCCGTCACATTTGTACAAGTAGCATTGTTGTTTGTTATACCAGGTTACAATTTTCTACTTCCACCCGATTGTAACTTTGTACTAAACGGAAACTTGGGTACACGCCAGTACAAAACAGATTGTGTGTTATGTTATGTTAAATTTTCTACTTCCACCCGATTGTAACTTTGTACTAAACGGATACTTGGGTACACGCCAGTTCAAAACAGATTGTGTGTTATGTTATGTTAAACAGATGCACACGCGTTCGTGTTACAGGGTTTCTACTTTTTAGCATGACATATAATGAAGACAGTCGCATCCGAAAATACCTATTAGAAGACAGACGCCAACTTGGAGACTTCTTGTCGGAGTATCAACAGCATCATTCCACCGAAAGCCTAGTGTCGCTAGTGAACACAAGATTGCAGCTAGCTTCACCGTACGACAGGCATTCTGATTACACGCCACTGGCTTACGCCATTGTCCAGAACGATCAGCAATCCGTAGATATTTTGATGCGCAATGGCGCGTGCGCACAATCTATACCGTGCTCGTCTGTAGACAATGACATCGTTGTTTCATCTCATCTGCATTTGGCCTTGACGCATCAGTGCCAGCCAATGATCATAGACACTTTGCTTAAATACGGGGCAATGACGACATGCATACGAAAGCGAGATGTATCGTGTCTGTTGCAGTACTTGGTCAAATGTCCAAGCAAGGCCACGACATCAGCGCTGATGTCTGGAATACCTTCATATGCGACTACGGAAGATAACATGAAACGGACACTGCTGCACCTAGCGGCAATGAATAGCAATAGTGCAATTGTTAGCAACGTGCTTGAGACTGGAAAGGTTAATGTCAACAAGTTCGACGCAGTGGGCAAGACGGCACTAATGTATGCGGCTGAGCACAACGCAACCGTTGTGGTACTGCTACTGCTCGACTACGGCGCCACTGTCGACTTGACCGACGCTTGGGGCAGAACGGCGCTTCATTTTGCTGTACGCAGAGCCTGTTTGAAAACTGTAGAACTGCTTATGTCTGCTGGAGCCAACGTCGGGGCAGAAGACAGAAAAGGTCTGACTCCGATCACATATGCGTTATCGGAAGAAAGACTTCTGCATACGCGTTCGACGAAAGAGAGTGCAGAAGACTTAATAGAATGTCTCGCGAGGTCGAACGAAAACCCGGTCACGCTGTGCAAGCGAGATTTTGTTGGTGTAGTATTTCTGTTGGCGATAACTCGCGAGACTGAATCTGTCATGATAAAACTGCTCGAAGACCATAGCTATTACGTGTCTCAGCAGAACGACGATGGTAACATGTTGATTCATGTCGCAGCAGAATTCAACAAACATCGCGTTGTTAAATGGTTGATTGAAAAAGGTGGTCTCGACTCAAACATACCAGACGCTGCCGGCTGGCTGCCGTTGCACCACGCAGCCAATGGCGGGAACAGACAGACACTTTTCTATTTGCTTGAGCAACATGGCGCCGACGTCAACAGCGCGACACCTGGCGGCTGGACTTCATTGTGGATCTTGGCTCGCAACGGTTGGACAGATCTAGCGTGTGACGTCGTGCGCTACGGATGTGACGTTCAACGGACGCTCAAAGTGATCGCACTGCGGCTCGCGGACAGTCACTTCAGCCTTCCACTTTCTCTGTTTGACCCAGCAGCACAACGCATGAATCCGGTAGCATATGCTCGCAGTGGTTCGCGCTCTATATCGATCGTCGAGTTCTGCACTGAGTGTGGCTTGGAAGAATTGGCGGGCCTTTTGCGTAAAACAAATGACGCTCAAATCAATGAAGTGTAAATCGTGTACCTCTATTCCAGACGTACAGAATCTATGTCACAAGGGAACAAGAGTAACTTTTGAAACATTTTGAAACCTAATTACCTCGGTTTGTTTCACTATTGTGAAATCATGAGTATTATCAAGATAATGACATGAACAATGTAAGAGGATTACACCTACAATAATTTATTCCCAAAGCTTTAAGCTAACATGTAGTTATCATTGCTCGTGATCAGTACTTATTTATACAGGCGGATGATCCGAAGCAACATGACTGTCCAGCATTCCAGTGAAATCATGGCGACAACTTCCCCACGTTCTATAAGCACGCACGCATGCACGTACACGCGCACGCGCACATGGTGTGTGGCATTGTGGTCACACTGTGTAACGGCAGGGTGTAACCTGCATAATGTGTTAATGTGGCTAGATTTACAGAGGCAAGTGTGTGTGTATGTCACGTGTGCGTGTACGAGCGCGTACGTGCATGCGTGTACGAGCACGTACGCGCAGCAGGAAATAAATGCGTCATGCAAAAATAAATATCATATAGCAGTGCTATGAAGTTTGTTTGTCACTTCGTAATTGACACAGTATTCCCGAAAGTTTAAATCGACACACAATGGATTCTATACGCCAGACGGCCTTTCTTCTTCTCCTTTCGTCTGTCGTTGCCGCCATATCTGGAGCAATAATCACATTAGCCTTCCTGTCGTTGTCCCATCGAGCAACTCCGGCCCGCAGTCTTCGTCTTCAGCCAGGTCACGACTTTGCAGATCAGCGAACACAGTACTACTCTAAGAAATAATAATTGTTTGCTCAATCCCAACTAACTACCAACAGTACAAGGGTTTCTCCACTTCGGCATCGACACTGCTTTGCTGATGTCTCTTACACAATCATGATCTGTGACATTACTTGAAACCACCGTATTCCAAGCATTATTACTCACGTCTGACTAGCCGAGTGCTATTGCTGATAATGCGTAATGTTGACAAGGTTAAACTCGTGCTCGATCATATGTAATTATTTTATGTACAATTGTGGGGGGGTGGAATTCTTTACCATGCAGCTTCATGGTTCTGTTGTTACATGCACGGTAAACAATATTTAATCATTATAATAATGTAAATAAATTAGTCTGTTCGTGCTCGGCTTTGGCGCATCGACCCGACATCATATGAGGGCATAATTACGAGGCCTGGCCAGGCACACGTTTTCAGCACTTAACAATATTTCCATCCTAGGCAAAACATCTAGATTGAAATTGGACAAGGAAGCCACTTTCGTACCGAAAGTCCGAAGATGTGTCATCCGTGTTTTCCGCTTTCTTTGTATTTTGTAACATCATGTGATGGAGTGATGTTGTATCGCGTAAAGATCTCCAGCTTTACCATATATGTTGTAGCTTTTTAAAAGTCGAATACACACTTGTCAACTAAATGAAACGGAAACCGTTCGCACAATAACAAAAGTCCGTGTTTTGCTGCTATAAAATATAACAAAATAACACAATTACAGGAATTAATACGTTGATTAAATCAGCACTAGTTCGCCGCACGTAATCAGAAAATGTTTTTTCACTCGAACAAAGCTAACCTTTGATATGCAGGATACTTGATATTGTGTTCATATATACTGGATGAAAGATTCTTGCTTAACACGAGATCGATTCGATTCATAGATATATTTATGCACACAAAGCCTTGCGAGCGGTATAACCGGTTTAACCTGTGTGAAACAGCGCGCACTCAGTGTTGTGACTCAGATGCAACAACAACAAATTTCACATTGCGGAAACCGTTTGTTCCGCATTTGATTTGAGATGTTTAAATGCCCACCTTCCCTTCCTTGCTTACTCTAAAAACTGTAATTTTGGCATTTTCGTTTTTTCCGATGACGTTAGTATGTATTGAAAAGTCGAACGTTGATACTCTTTTTTGCTATGATACATATCAAGAGTTTGTTTGCTATCTCAAAGGTGTGGTTTCAATCATTCTGAAAAACAAAATAAGACAAATGCGTGCACTTGTCATATCGATCGTTCTATACGCTTGCGAGACATGGACCCTAACAGCAGAATTAAAAAGAAGAAAACAAGCATTGGAGATGAGAAGTTACCGAAACATCTTGCGCATCTCGTACACAGACCATATTACAAATTAAGAAGTCAGAAAGGTAATCAGCCGAAACACCGGGCAACACGAAGACATCCTGACCACAGTCAGAAGACACAAACTAAGATGGTATGGCACAAGATCTACTGGCCTGGCGAAAAACATCCTGCAAGGCAGAGTGAGAGGGAAAAGAAGGAGAGGTAGTCAGAAAACGAACTGGAATGAGAACATCAGATAATGGACAGGCCTCGACTTCTACGAATCACACATGACAACAAAAGACGGGTAAAAGTGGAAAGAGATTGTGCGATTATCGTTAGATGTGCCCCAACGACCACAGACGGTTACGGGATAGGTGAGGTGAAAGTGAAGACGACCTATTAGCAGTTGCTTAATTCATGTTTTTTATATCTAGCGGGGGATTACTGCCCCCGGCTTTGTGTGTATTAATATGTAAATACTATCGAACTGCCAATATATTTGTGTAGTTTGTAGCTAAGTATAGTTTCCCTTGTATATCATATGCGGTAGCGTTACCTAATGGCAGTTGTTATTTTCATGGTGTTTTTTTTGTGTCTAGACTTTCTTCAGGACTACTTATATTACTACTTATATTACTACTTATATTACTACTTACATTACTACTTGTATTACACATTTATCATATTAACATGTCGTATTTCCTCTTAGCTCTGCACATTATGCAGCAAGCTTTGTATATTATATATATACCTCAGTATGCAAGGCGGCCCTTGTTGTCGTTCCAGTCTATGTCAATATATATTTTTACATAGAGAAAGTGTTGCACGCTAGGTTGATAGGAGGGTCAAGTGGAGTCAACACATGTAGTCATGCTGCACATACACACGAAAACGTATTTCACTAGGCAATTTAGGTCAAGTACAGATTGTGATATCGATGGGCCAATCGGGCAGGTCCAAACACTATTAGAAGTTATAATCCTCCCAAATAAAAACGACACAAAGACTATACAGAATATGAATCGATAAACTGCCCACAAAGGATGATCCTGATCCTTGCTGCATGTCAGACTGACGCTGCTGTTCGACTGGTGCAATGTTCGGCTCGAGACCACAAGGTACAGGGTATGAATCCGAAGCGGGAGGCCCAACCAGGCGTTCCATAACAAGGCATATGTATCACACGCTGTTATGTATGTGAGGAGTCACGTTGGTTTGTGCGAGTATATTGGTGGGGTGGTGGCAACATATACTTAACATATACCCAGCTAACATATTGTATGCCCCCCCAGACCCGCTAACATAACAACTAACATACAAACTCCTGCGTTAGCCCCTGACATATGGTTGCTTTGAGTATTAATACTTCCATGCACATAGACACGAGTACATAACATTATTCACCCCACGCCTCGCCGAACGAGCTAGTAGCCGCATGAAGCTTCTAGAATGTTCGCTGTGAGAAACATATATTGCAATAATAAAAATAACACCAAATAACTCCGGGTCTGATGACTTCTCTAAATCTTTAATTACCTCTCAATATATATATATATATATATATATATATATATATATATATATATATATATATATATATATATATATATATATATATATATATATATATATATATATATAGTATACAAATATATCTTAGATAATTATAGTAATTAATCATTATCACAGAGTTGGAGTATTTTTATAGTTGATTCTTGATAGTTTCATGTAGTTTATTGTTTCCATTATTTGTACTTGTGGATACCTACTTGTCCGCACCAACTTTATTTGAGGGGGCAATTGTCCGGGGGGGGCTATTGTCCCACGTGGCATATTTGATTGGTTAATTACATGGAGTACTGTATAACCAACACGTACCGCTTAACTGCGTTGACCAACTGGGGTGAACTGATGACATGCAATTAGGGTTGTTGATGTTACTGGTGTGAACTAATTGGGAAGCACCGCACGACACCCCCTCCATTCATCTGCATTGCAACATCTGAACCGCAACATCGCGATTGTCGCCACATACACCAGAGTCGTTGTCCCCAAGCTTATCAGGCGCCAATCCGTATAGAATTTGCGCCAAATGGACACACCGTCAAAGTTTCTACAAAACAAAAAACATTCTGTCAACCAAACTCGTTGGGTCTACTGGTTTAGTTTAATTTAAGTTGACAAAGTGTCTCATCGAGAGCGACTATCAAAGTCTTAGAGAAGTCTCCTGACCCTATATTTTCTATTCACACACGCACGCACGCACGCACGCACGCACGCACGCACGCACGCACGCACGCACGCACGCACGCACGCACACACACACACACACACACACACACACACACATACACACACATAAACACACACACACACACAAACACACACACACACACATATATATATATATATATATATATATATATATATATATATATAATTTTCGCATAAATTTATACACTCGTACTACTTAAAATTATAATTCGAAATGTCTAGTGGGCACGCACGCACAAACACACGCACGCGCGCACGCACGCACGCACACACACACATATATAACGTAAACATGTTTTCCTGAGGCAGGCACGAGGGCTACAGACTCCATGGTACCCTTTGCACAACGCTCTAATGTTTGTGCTCAACACACGCTTTTGGCGTAGATAAATGTGCAGTACTGATGTAAGTTAATCGTGAACTTTTGTTCATCGCAGCGTTAAGTGCGAATGCAATTTCGAAGATGAATTCATTACACCCGACCTAATGTTGCAACAATGACCTCACTGTACTGGCGATAAGCAACACAACTGCAACGACATAATGGTCACAGATGACATGTACCTGTTTTTTCTCTTGTGGTGCCGTCGTTAGCTACGCCGGGTGCATTGCAATGTGTCTACACCATACGGCTCGAAACGCGATAAAGTAAGTGCCCGGTTAGCAATGTGGGTGCCTGGTACAAACGTGTTGTGGTGTGCCTTTACCGAGTGCGTGAAAGACAAATATCGAAACGCGTGGTACTGCGGTTACCCAAAATCTGAATGTTTATTCAATTACTTTTAAGCATAAGCATTAGCAGATCGTTGTCGACGACATACATAAAAATACAGCGTCTGACGACAAAAAAAACAGCGTACCATGACAAGTAAACAAACATGGCATACAATGAAAGTAAACAAACATGGCGTACAATGACAAGTAAACAAACATGGCGTACAATGACAAGTAAACAAACATGGCATACAATGACAAGTAAGCAAACATGGCATACAATAAGAAGTAAACAAACATGGCATACAATAATAAGTAAACAAACATGGCATACAATGACAAGTAAACAAACATGGCATACAATGACAAGTAAACAAACATGGCATACAATGACAAGTAAACAAACATGGCGTACAATGACAAGTAAACAAACATGGCATACAATGACAAGTAAACAAATATGGCATACAATGAAAGTAAACAAACATGGCGTACAATGACAAGTAAACAAACATGGCATACAATGACAAGTAAACAAACATGGCGTACAGAGACAAGTAAACAAACATGGCATACAATGACAAGTAAACAAACATGGCATACAATGACAAGTAAACAAACATGGCATACAATGACAAGTAAACAAACATGGCATACAATGACAAGTAAACAAACATGGCGTACAGAGACAAGTAAACAAACATGGCATACAATGACAAGTAAACAAACATGGCATACAATGACAAGTAAACAAACATGGCGTACAATGACAAGTAAACAAACATGGCATACAATGACAAGTAAACAATCATTGCTTACAATGACAAGTAAACAAACATGGCATACAATGACAAGTAAACAAACATGGCATACAATGACAAGTAAACAAACATGGCATACAATGACAAGTAAACAAACATGGCGTACAGAGACAAGTAAACAAACGTGGCATACAATGACAAGTAAACAAACATGGCATACAATGACAAGTAAACAAACATGGCATACAATGACAAGTAAACAAACATGGCATACAATGACAAGTAAACAAACATGGCGTACAGAGACAAGTAAACAAACATGGCATACAATGACAAGTAAACAAACATGGCATACAATGACAAGTAAACAAACATGGCATACAATGACAAGTAAACAAACATGGCATACAGTGACAAGTAAACAAACATGGCATACAATGACAAGTAAGCAAACATGTCATACAATAACAAGTAAACAAACATGGCGTACAATGACATGTAAACAAACATGGCATACAATGACAAGTAAACAAACATGGCATACAATGACAAGTAAACAATCATTGCTTACAATGACAAGTAAACAAACATGGCATACAATGACAAGTAAACAAACATGGCATACAATGACAAGTAAACAAATATGGCATACAATGACAAGTAAACAAATATGGCATACAATGACAAGTAAACAAACATTGCATACAATGACAAGTAAGCAAACATGGCATACAATGACAAGTAAACAAACATGGCATACAATGACAAATAAACAAACATGGCGTACAATGACAAGTAAACAAACATGGCGTACAATGACAAGTAAACAAACATGGCGTACAATGGCAAGTAAACAAACATGGCGTACAATGACAGGCCAATAAATAATTAAAGTAGAGTAGAATAGAAATCTTAATTCTCGTGAACAAACAAAGAGCGATATCCGATTAAATTCAAATCCAAATGTGTCACCAACGGTTCTAGAGATGTGATCATGTGGACAGATTGCGTACAGAGCATAGTCAGCTGATCTAGTGTGTTCTGGTTAAGTGTGGATCGGTGTTCATCCTTGGTCAGTTCCAACTCGGAAAAACTCCTCCCTCTCTCTCCACTACTGTTATAAACATCAACGTCAGAAATATGCGACGTTTAGTTTGGGAAACACCCCTGAGATTTGTTTTGATCAATGTCTGCTACACGCCTCTAGTGAGATTTCATGCTCTAGAGAGTTTCTGTGTAATCATATAATTATAACTGATTTTGCCGGGGGTGGGGCTTTTTGTGGGGGCTCGGTACGATTATGCAATTTGTTCCATGATTAATCCTGCAATGAATAGAGCATGACATGAACGAACAACATTTACAGCCGCTTTAAATTTCAGAATTGTTAGGAACGATCAATTATACTGGATATTTTGCATCATTATAACACTAAATATCTGACAGAAACACCACTCGGATAATGGACACATCAGGAATGAGTTAATTTCTATTGTAATTTTTTTTATTTAAATTAACTCAATTAAGTTCATTTAGTTTAAGTAATTAACTTTTTTCAGAAAGGCTAATTTAATGTTAATAAACTTTACCAAAAGGCGTTAATTTAATTGACAAATATCTAATTAACTCTCAATTAAGTGTTCATTTAACAGTTAACAGTATTACTGGACAGTTCACAGCCACGTTATCTATGTGTTTTCAGAAGACCTGCAGACATTATTCCAGCCAACACATGGGTCTGGCAACTTGCAGCCATGTGGACATATGGGGCCATTAGACTTATACATCTACGTTTTTTATGTGTACATATAACCATTAATGCGGAGATGTAGAGAAAGGTAATATAGCATCAGTTTGAGAATTTTACAGTGCAATGAAAAGCATGCCAGTTCTAGTGATGCATAAAAAATAGGGTGTATGCATATTTAAATGCAAGTGTGTAAAGCGGAAATCTAATTATTCAGTATAAAACACTGCATAAGTAACAATCTGGTGCATAGAAATTATGCCCGGTTTTGTAAATTTGGTGTTTGAATAAAGGAGGAAACCCCACACCTGCAAATCTTCAATAATAATAATAATAACTTTATTTATAAACTAATATCCAAAGTAAAACTCTGTTCAGTAGTGTTTACAAAGCTAAAATGCTAAAATATAAATAATAATAATACATTAAATAAATATTTCAAAAACTTGTCTAAAATAATTGAACTAGACAACTAAGCCACACATAAAAGAATAAAATGTAAATTACCATTGGTAGTTAAATAAATAAATAGTTAATAAAATAAATGTATTAATATATAACTAGACAATAAAATATTAGTTAATAATTAAATATATTGTGGCAATAGAATGTGACATATAAAGATTACATATTAAAGGCGAGCTTAAAATAGTGTGTCTTAAGACGAGCTTTGAAAGAGTTCATATCCTCGATCAGCCGCAGTTTTTTTCGGTTAACGCGTTCTATAGGGTCGGCGCTATAGCGTTTGAACGTTTCGAACGTTCAAGGTTGTGGCGGGGAACAGTTAGTAGCGCGCGGTCGGCGGAACGAAGGGAGCGGCGCGGCGCGGCGCGGCGCGACACAATTATTATGGCGTGGGCAACGAGGCCATGTACGCCGGCGTCAGGTCATGCAGGGCGCGGAAAGCAAGAACGAGTAGCTTGTACTCAACGCGCCACTTCACCGGCAGCCAGTGGAATTATTTCAGTGCTGCCGTCACGCTACGCCGATCAACCCGCCTAATTCGTAGGACGACTCTGGCTGCCGAGTGCTGGGCCAACTCAAGGCGGTGGAGTAAACGATCTGACATTCCGTACAGCATAGCGTTGCCGTAGTCGATCCTGGA
The DNA here is from genome assembly GCA_033239005.1 of Lamellibrachia satsuma. Lineage (NCBI taxonomy): Eukaryota > Metazoa > Annelida > Polychaeta > Sabellida > Siboglinidae > Lamellibrachia > Lamellibrachia satsuma. The sequence continues at coordinate 725,503 of BSQZ01000065.1, forward strand.
AGAAACTAATGCATGAGCTAGACACTTGGTTGTACCGCTCGTTAGTGTGTCACGTACGCGTGAAATTCGATACAGGTGGTAACTAGCACTCCGGCATGCATGTGCTACTTGTGACGCCATCGACAGGTCAGCGTCAATGGCGAATCCAAGATCTCAGATGTTGCCACAGGTTGACCGCAGATGTGGATGCGTGTCGTGCACTGCTATTACATAGACATACTGGAAACATGAAGTCATATAGTATTGAACCGTTGATTTATGTTGATGAGAAGAGACTACTGGGTCTAAAAATTACCAGCTCTAACGCCACTATTCTACTTCTTAATATCTATCTACCATATCAGACTGATGACGATGCTGATGAATATCTAGAAATTTTAGTCAAAATCCAGGCCATAAGCGATTCATTTGAATCAACCAATATATTCATCATTTGTGATTTTAATGCGGATATTAAGAACGCCAGTCTTTTTACTCCATTTCTCAATGCTTTTATAAACGACTGTCACCTTATCGCAAGTGACACATTGCTTCTCCCCTCTGATGCTTTTACATATGTTAGTGATGCGCACGGCTCAAGGAGCTGGCTCGACCACGTGTTCACCACCCACTCTAGTCACTCATCAATATCTGATATGGAAGTTAAATATGACTGTGTCTCTTCCGACCACTTACCTCTATGCTTTTCTATATATGCCAAGTTATTACCTTCCTCTGAAGCTACCATCGTCCTGTGTGGAATACTGTCTCCACCCAGCATCTCCACAACTATCATACACAAACTGGTTCGCTTTTATCTGCTATTGATGTACCTCATGAGGTTTTAAGATGTACTAACCCTAATTGTAATGATGAAGCCCATCGCACTTTGCTAAGCAATCTTTACAATGGTATTATAAAATCACTCAAAGACGTTGCCGAGGTAATCCCTACTAAGGCTAACAACACGTCTTCTAAGTATACTGTTCTTGGCTGGAACGTCCTAGTCAGAGACTCCCATCAAGCTGCTAGAGAATCCTTTCTCTTCTGGCGTTCTGCTGCGAGTCCTCGCCATGGTCCATTGTATGATATAATGAAAATTAGACGCGCTCATTTTAAACGCAACAAAAGACTATGTGAAAATAAATGCTGAAATTCTTAAAGCTGAAAGACTTGCTTCTAAAATATGTAATAATGGCTTCAAAAACTTCTGGATAAGATGGGTGTCATCCCTGCACTATCACTGCACGAGCTAGAGAGGAGCCACCGCCTATGTGGAAAGCGTACCGGCAGTCGACCCATCATTGTCAGATGTCGAATTAAGGGAATTCGAGATAACGTGTATCGCGCCCGGTTCACGTTAAAGAAACACAACACGCAACAACGGAACGCACACATCTTCCTGAACGAGGACTTGACTGCGCGACGATCGAAACTGGCGTTCGAAACGAGGAAGCCAAAGAAACTAAAAAAGCTGACGGACTGTTGGACGTTCAACGGAAAAGTCATGGTGAATGACCTGGCAAATAAGGTAAACGAAATAACATCCGATGAAGACCTTCGTCATTATTAAGACAATGACACTTTGGTCGATGCCGTGTTTTCGTATACAATAACATGTGGCTGTATACCAGAGACCATAGATTGATTCATTGTCAACACGGAGTGCCTCACACACCAGACGGCCTGCTCGGTTTCACCGGGGGTTTTAGTTACAATGGAATGGCAACTTTGCTACTGCGCAACATAGAATCAAGTATTGTGCAACACAGTACCTGGTTTACGACTGTCAAAAATAGCCCACTAAGCAATTACTCGGTCAAGCGTCACCACATACCAGACGGCCTGCTCTGACTCAGCCTGCCAGATGGCTGTGTAGCCTCGGATTAGCAGTGTTGGTATTGCGCAACCAAGGCTGTGGTTGGTGACTGTCACAAATGGCTTGCATGTGAGCACGCAGGCATGTATTTGGCTGTGTTGCTAATACATTATTTGTTTCATTACTAAACTGCAGTGTAGTTAACTGAGCTGCTTATACATTATTCGTTTTACTGCAAAACTGCAGTGTATTTATTTATTTATTTATTATAATGTATTTTGTTATTGTGTTGCTAATACATTATTTGTAGTACATTATTCGTTGCACTGTAAAACTGCAGTGTTGTGCTGCTAACACATTATTTTACAGCAGTTTTACAAAACTTTATTTTTACAAAATTACCAAGATTCATGCACAAGGCAAAATTGATATACATGTATGCAACATTAAAAAGACAACCACCTGTCATCCTTATACTAAAAGGTGCCTTAACTACAAACACACATAATCAAGCGAGAATATTCATACACGAACACGCATATGCACACGCACGCGCACATCAGCACACCCACACACGCGCACACGTACACACATACATACACACAATCAGAAATTATATTATTACTACGGTTTATTTTTTTATTTCTTCTTCTCTTCTCGGAAGAATTATATATGTTTGACCAACTGATTTAGTTTAATTTGCAAAGTGGCTCCTCGATAACGATTATCAAAGTCTTAGAGGAGTCTGCTGACCCTATTTGTTTGTTTACTTTAATATATACCATGTTTACTTACAACCATATACACCAGTATTATTTAAAATTACAATTCAACATGGACGTATATGTATTATGTGAAATGTATGATTGGACAAATAAAACATTATTCTTTTTCTATGCGGTGTTTGCTTTTCTCGCCAAAAACGTTCCGTGTTAACACCATTCTATGTCGAAATGGAAATATATTTAATATTGTCATTAAATATACTAAGTAGGTGGACTATGAAAGATGAATGATCGCAGAACCTGCGATTCGGATTTTCGCTAAAGCTTATAATTTTCGTATCTCTGTTTTAAGGTTGTATTCGCCCATATACAGACATGTGACGATTAACGTAATTTAAACGTTAACATACAAAAGTTAAGTGTCCACACGTATATATATATATATATATATATATATATATATATATATATATATATATATATATATGTGTGTGTGTGTGTGTGTGTGTGTGTGTGTGTGTGTGTGTGTGTGTGTGTGTGTGTGTGTGTGTGTGTGTGTGTGTGTGTGTGTGTGTGTGTGTGTGTGTGTGTGTGTGTGTGTGTGTGTGTGTATACGGGTAAAGGGATGCAGGCTCAACGGGTTACACTTGGAGTTTGTAGGATGTGCAGCCGGCCAACTATTTTACAGGCCACGGTGAGGGTGAAATAGTTGTCAGGCACATCCTATTAATTCCAGGTTTACATGAAGTAATCATTAGCTTAACTAGCTAAGTTCATAAATTAACTTAACTTAAAAAAAATACAAGTTATCTTAACTTAACCGAAAATAATCCAAGATTAACCTAACATAAATAGTTAACATAGTAAATTAATCGTCTCATGCCTGACAAATAGGATAAGGGAATGGTGACGTGGCACACGGATGGGCGTGCACCCTGTTACGTAACGATCAGGTGGTACCTGGCACCTGCGGTTACACTGACATGATCGTCATGCGTGGGCGAATTTTTTGTAACGATTATACAAACAACCGGATTCTGCCTGCCTACTGCGGGTGCCCGCCCACTACAGGGGGCGTCTTGTGTCGGGATTAATATTTTTTGTCACGAGACGATGACGTGTTCTTTATCATCGTGGTCGTAATATATAGGCGGACTTCATTCAATAAATGAACGTTATAAATAACACTTCCAACGGTTTCCGTTTTACGAATCTTTTGATGTGGTGCCATCACCGTAGTAAGGAAACGTGTGCAAGTGCATTGCATCGAATTTATGTGCGGCATTTTGTTGTTATATTATGTATAAAAATGGAACGGTTTATAACGTATAGTTTCATTCGGCAGATTTCCCTCAAAATAAAATGCAAAACAGTGTTATCCCAAGAATAGACAACAACTTTACCCAGTGTCCCAAAACGGGGCCATAACTAGACCAAGGTCGTCTTTCCAGCGCAGTCAATATATTTGATTCTGTTAAATGGCTGATTGTCTTGGGCCAAACGCGGAGGGGTGGAACACGAGGGTATGTTATTAATGGTATGGTGAAATTGAAGTTTTTTTGGTCAATATTACCTAAAGTTCGATTCATGGTTTGAAAATCAAATAATCGTACCGCAGCAACTTTAACAGCTAATTTCGTTGACAAAGTCATCAGTTGTTAAGCTATACTAATTTTGCAGGAAGCTAATCGCGACAAAAATGTTGCCCCTATTAAACTTCGCATTGCCGTATGAACGGAACCTTAAAACACCCAGGCATGGACATATGTTATTGGAAAGTGCACGATTAGGTGTGTACATATATGTTTTCATTTGTCGACCGAATATTGCCAGAATACCATATTCATGGTGTAGGGTTATCCAACAGTATGGCGCGGCCTATGGAATTAAGATGTGTGTTCATCAAGGTTTTCCTAGTAAACAACTGGCGTGATATGTTTGATTGTACTTTCTAAATTTCTAAACTGTATTTAAACATTCCCCAATTAAAAACTATTGAAACATAAAAATCAAACATATATAAATGATTGTGAGCAACATGGTTGTCAGACTCACCAAACTTAAATGACTAAACAATAAGTGTCGGCGCAGTTTTAGAAACTAACAGTCACAAATTTGTCATCATGACGTCATAGTAAAGTGAAACCTTATAACTTATCAAAGCACTGATACTGTTATTGAACTGACATTGGACGAGTCAGACAGACGCGTATTTCCCAAATGTAAACGAGTGATCTACAACCAATCCAAATACATGGTGCATCAGCTGTTCCAACTTTCTAATTAATCCTTTCCGCGAACTATCCCTTCAACCGCCATGTCAGGATTGGTAATCCCTATTGTCTGGTGTAGGAATGTAAGTACCATCGTTATGTATGTGGTACATCTGTCGACATTCAACCATGCCTACAAGACAGTTGATGTCGTTCTGTAAACATATATAATAAATAAATAAATAGTTGGCAACTACCCATCGGCCAACCGTGGGCCGACGGATGTTTCAGAAGCCAGATGTCCACAAAAAGGTTTGCTTGCTAACTGTCGGTTGAGTACATACACACAACGACTATATTTGTGTTACCAACTAAAACAGTAGTCGCCGACAAGTTGGCAACTGAAGGATCGGTATGTGCACTTGTGTTGTCTGTCGTGTTTGGCGGCCAATCGACAGAGACAACTAGTACACGAGAAGACAGGATATAGCACATTTACAAAACGTTACGTAGACGGGATCTGCGGCTTTTCTCTTCTGAAATACATGTTTCCAACTGCGTTCCCATAGGACATGTGTTAGGCCATCAGGTACGTTCACATAGGACATGTGTTAGGCCATCAGGTGCGTTCACATAGGACATGTGTTAGGCCATCAGGTACGTTCCCATAGGACATGTGTTAGGCCATCAGGTACGTTCCCATAGGACATGTGTTAGGCCATCAGGTACGTCAGCGGCAATAAATGATAATGAAATAGCTACTGAGATGGAATCTTCTATAATAATAATAATAATAAGATGAAGACGAAGAGCAACAACAGCAGCATCATCAGCATCATCATCAGCAGCAGCAGCAGCAGCAGCAGCAGCAGCAGCAGCAGCAGCAGCAGCAGCAGCAGCAGCAGCAGCAGCAGCAGCAGCAGCAGCAGCAGCAGCAGCAGCAGCAGCAGCAGCAGGCAGCAGCAACAACAACAAAAACAACAAGTATTATTATTATACAACTCCGTGTACCCAGTCCATCCAAAGCCAGTGCTCAATAACATTAACAGTAAAAGTTTTGATTATAGTAGATTTAATATACAAGGTTACTATTATTTTGTAAGATTACTTGTAAAATCATGTCATGTAGTAACAACAATATAATATCACGTTTTACGGCACAAATGTGTTTTACAGAACTACATTAAACATTATAATTCCACCGTTTTCTTAGATCGACCAGCAGGCAATGTAAACAAGATATTCATGTCGAAACATTCAAATTATATCAAATGTTAAAGTCAAATTATGCATGCCACTTGTGGTTCGTTAAGATGCATTTGGACGATAAATGTTTTTGGTATGTACAATGATTGTATTTGTAAGACTATAAGACTTTGTACCTCTAAGATACGATAGGTAAATTCCAGTGTGTATGTGTGTGTGTGTTTGTGTGTGTGTGTGTGTGTGTGTGTGTGTGTGTGTGTGTGTGTGTGTGTGTGTGTGTGTGTGTGTGTGTGTGTGTGTGTGTGTGTGTGTGTGTGTGTGTGTGTGTGTGTGTGTGTGTGTGTGTGTGTGTGTGTGTGTGTGTGGCGTGTGTGGTGCAAGAGCGCGGCAACACAAAGCAGGGATGACAGGCTTCAACAAAGTGAACCTGGGTTCGAATCCATTAATAAAGCCGGGTTTTAAGTCTTAATAAAAATACAGGTATGTCAATGGCGTGACGTCAGAAAAGTTTGTTGCAGGTATAAACCGATCTTTTTCTGTTAAAAAAAGCAGTTGGCGAACAAAGTTAAGCCGACGTCTACTGAAATGTTTCTAGCGTGAACGCCTACGCGAATCAGGTATTTATTGTTTGGAAAAACCGTCCACTCATAAAACCTAACTGCGTTCAATGACTGCTTACTGTGTGTCCAGGGCGGATGTTGAGAGGAGCGTCCCTCGCCCCATAATTGGAACCGGCGAACCGTGAACAGACAATGTTCAATCCGAAGACGCTACTACTGGTGTCAAGATTTCCCCACCAACGCCGTTTGTGGCGCAGGTATAATGAAAAACACGACACGGGCACCACGCGAGACCAATTCAGCTAACGCGGGGCTCACAGCCACACGTCAGAACGGTACACCACAGCACGAGGCACGTCCTAGCCAGAGCTATTGCGTGTAGGAAGCAGACGGAGCACTGGATACACGATTCTCCAAAAGTGAGTTGAAGAGGTCGGTTCCATTGGATGTCAATTAAGTATATATGTTTGCTTATGTATATATTTGATCAATCAATTGCAACATTTCTGAATGTGAGATAACGGGTCAACTGGCTCAGACAACACGGCGGTCGTGACACAGATTATCGTGACACTGTAGTCAGTTGTCGGGGTATCATACGTGATATTGCGAAATCCTAGCGCGTGCCTTCTATGGCCACTGTAGATTCAATGTGTAATAACGGCCATAAATCAAGGCATTGTACTATATTTAATATAGCGTATGAAATGTGTACTTTTATTGTGTTTCTGGATATGAAAAAAATATTTTGTTGCCATAATTTATATATATATATATATATATATATATATATATATATATATATATATATATATATATATATATATATATATATATATATATATATATATATGCTTAGATTGTTTCAAAGTAACCATCGCGTCGGTAAACTGATTCAGGTACACGTTTTCGCTCCCGACGCATCTCACCACTTAACGTATAAGCCTATGAGTTGAACTTACCTCATGCGGAGTCGTAATGCAGTTTCATCTATAAGTCTGAAGTAGTGAACTTGTACATTAAGCGCTAGAGTGGCAGGAAGGTGGAGGTTGTTCTAACAAATTTGTGGGAGTCTTACACTAATAACATACGGTAACATTACTGGCGTTTTCGTTGTCCTGTTAAGTTATAACTGTTCTTAGATATCTAAATTACATGTCATGGATAATTTAAGCATATCTTCTTTCAAATATCGTCAAAGACTGGTATGTAGCGTATTCATTAATGCATGACATAATGTCCGTATTTACGAATTTACGAATATTTTGTCGCGAAACTTATATATAACATGTGACCGGCAAATTCCACTGACGTCAGTACCTATAGTAAGTACTTAAGACGTGTAGAGCGAAAACTTATAGCTGAAACTGTCTGTTACGGAATGTCCACTGAAACGTTGTGCAGACTCGCAGAAGTTATATCGTGTTAGAATTGATATATGCTAAACACAACGCAATTATAGATTTACACACGACTGGCTTCTTGCATTTCAGATCATAGGGTACCAGACTTTTGCTGTGTACTCTCTGCGTCCGGTCAAACAAGAGCATTTGAACAGACTGTGGAGCGTCGTCAATCAGAGAGACAACGAATCTCGCCCAGTGGTATCGAGAACAATATTGGGACCCGCGGCTGTGTTGTCGGAACGATGCGCTGGAAACAACCGAATCGAATGGACGAAGCAGAAACCTGTCTGATTCGGTGTCTCACTGAAGACAGAAACCACCTTGGTGAATTGTTGCTTCAACTGACAAAGTGCGATCTTTTCCAGGAGAATCTGGTTATTCTGGTCAATACTGGATTGCGAGAGAGGATTCCGTGTGTTTTGTATTCCGACTACACTCCTCTCGGTTACGCCATCATCAAGAACGATCCACACGCCGTTGATCTTCTGTTGAGCTACGGCGCATGTGCACAATCTCTTCCGTGCAAACCCAAGGACAATAACCTGTGCGTTCTGTCTCCATTGCATTTGGCGCTAAAGCATCTGTGTCAGCCGACCATCGTAGACACTTTGCTGAAGAAGGGCGCATCCACCAAAAATATACAGAGCCGGGACGTGTCATGTTTGTTGGGATTCATCGCCAAATGTCCTAGCAAGGAAACATCAGAAGCGCTAATATCGGACATATCTTGTCTAAATAGAATTGATAACGACAGGCGTACGCTGCTACATCTAGCGGCGATAAACGGCAAGTGTGCAGTCGTCAGTACTGTGCTTAACTCACACCAGGTGGACATCGATCAATTTGATGCGACGGGTAAGACGGCTTTGCTGTATGCAGCCGAGCGGAATTCGCCCAACACAATTCAGCTACTGCTCGATGGTGGCGCCACTGTCGACCTGACCGACGCGTGGGGTAGAACGGCGCTTCATTTCGCCGTTCGTAGAGCCAGTCTGAAAACTGTGGAACTGCTAGCGTCTGCTGGAGCCAACGTCTGTGCTGAAGACATGAAAGGACTGACTCCTCTGAACTATGCATATTCAAACGGTAACATTCTGCATTGTCGCAAGCCAAGTGAGAACGCAAAAGACTTGATTCAGTGTATCGTACGTTCAACAAGAAAACCGATCTCGCTCTGTAAACGCGAATTTCTTCTCGTGGCTTTTCTCTTGATCAGCGAGAGTGAACCGGTCATGATAAAACTGCTCGAAGAAAACAACAGTCACGTGTCTCAGCGAAATGACGATGGTCAAATGTTGATTCACGTCGCTGCTGAATTCAACAAACATCGCGTCGTAAAATGGTTGCTCGAGAAAGACGGTTTCAACTCAAACACACCAGACGCTGCCGGTTGGCAGCCGTTGCACTACGCGGCCAAAGGAGGAAACAGAGAAACGCTTTTCTATTTGCTGGAGCAACATGGCGCCGACGTCAACATCGCGACACCTAGCGGCTGGACTCCATTATGGATCTTGGCCCGCAACGGTTGGACTGATCTAGCTTATGACGTCGTGCGCTACGGGTGTGACACAGAACAGACGTTGGCGGTGTCCGCCATACGACAAGCTGATAGTCAATTCAGCCTCCCTCTCTCACTATTCGACCCAGAAACACAAAGCGTCCAGCCAGTTGGGTTTGCTCTTACCGGTGCGCGTCGAATCAAGCTCGTCGAATTCGCCACCGAATGTCGATTCTCAAAACTTGCGCAGCACCTTGTTGACATACGAGGCACGTCCACGCCATAACACAGGCTCATCCGAACCGCTGGTGTTAGAATAGACATATGATGCTTTTACCAAACCCATTACGACTACATGTTAAGACGAACATGCAGTTTCAACGTTAAAAGGGACGACGATCGGAGATCCACCATCAACGTATTGCACTTTACAACATAGTGAACTGACGTATATTTATATATCTTTGCGTATATTTAACTTCGCAAGTTTCGTGTCACTGCCTTTAATACATTAGCAGTAAGTATAATTTACTGTGTGGAGTAGTAGTTAATGACAATTGTGAAGAATGTGTCACACGCATTAATCTACGCTAGTATATGTAAGACCCGCCCAATTGACAAATCTGTGTAATGACTGTGGTGAAAATAAACAAAACACCATCGTCGTAACGACGTAATTACAACCAACTAGTCGTGTCTTGTTTGTGAGTCACACAAGATTTACGTCATTTATTTCTCACATTATTTCCTCTCCTTCCCTTTAAATATCTGCCGGGGTGGAGGCCACAATCATGTGTTGACGACTTGTGTCCATCTTTATCGACCTGTGCCTTTTTGTCCCACTCTCTTCTATTCATATAGTGTTTGGTTGTGCAAAACTGCACCGGCGTTCAGAGTAGGTAATTAGCCAGGTCTGTCGTGAAAAAGTGCCTCGCTGCTTGTTATTTAACGGACTATAATCGACCCTGACACGAACCGACAATATATATATATATATATATATATATATATATATATATAATATATATATATATATATATATATATATATATATATATATATATATATATATATATATATATATATATATATATATATATATATATATATATATATATATATATATATATATATATATATATATATATATATATTAAATGTGATTTTGAATACTAGGGGCATTTCTACAGTTTTCACGTTTTTCCTGGTCACCCTCTGTTTGTTGCTAAAATCCCCGTCAATTATGCACCTTTTTGGCCGAGTGACAGAACAAAACTGCTGTTTTCTGTCGCTGGTTCCATGATCTATCGCGTAGATGCAGCAATATCTATCGAGCCGTTGTTACTCTATTTTGGAATAGTTGTGGTATTTCTGAATGACTACTACTCGCATTCCGCATACCATTTAATTATATGTCTGTAATTGTTGCAAAGGTTACGCGGCTGCTCAGAGTTTACTCCAAATTAGTTGGTAATCAATCTGAACGGTAGATGTTTTTGTTTGCCCATTAGTGTGTACGGTGAATGGCGCTGATGACGTAATTTCACAGCACGTTACCTCGGTTCACAGCTGAACGAACTGAGGCAACGTGGCGTGAACGAGATTTGTCAGGCTTCTCAAAGAAAGCAAGAGGATTCAAACCCTAGTCCTCGAGAATCAGATGTTCCAACCTATGTGCACAGATAATAACATGGTAAAATATGCATACTCTTCCCAAGCAATCATGATTTTACCATTTCATTTATCAACTTGAATATTTATTAATTTGTACGCCCGGAGATCCACTTTTGCTCATAGAGTAGAGGACACAGCAGCCAGTGGCGCGGCCTGGTGGTCGCTGGATAAATCAACATGCTTCCTCATACAAGTTGTGTACACGTAACGTAAGGTGGTTCCGTCTGGCGGACAAGGATTGACCACAACAATTTAGATAGCATTGCCTTCGGAAACAAACAGACCCCAGAATGTTTTACGACTGGCGACCATGTTAAGTCCATCCAAGTGTTCACTATCCCATCACAGGTCTTAAATGTTTAGAATATGTTGACGAAAGAGAAATAAACCGTTCACATTTTGTTACAATCGTGTTTCGAAACCTGTGTCGTATGTGATGGACACGTCATTAAGGACGATGATACTTTCACTGGTACTCACTGACCACTGACTAATGCAAGTAAACGTTTCATGTGGGGGAGGGGCGGTCTGAAGTTAAAAAAAAATTCCTTTAGTGTCAAATATCGATGTTTGAGACGACCCCTTAGTGAGTAGCCGATACTCAGTTTTGCTGCATAATGTAAAATGTGAATACTTAACGAAAATGCCGAAAGACGATCCAGAAGAATTAGTTAACTGATAAGTGGTATGATTAAATGCGCCTGGAAGACCACACACCACTCGCCTTGTGATAAATCCCATTGTGAGTATTTATGCTGCATAAACTGGTAATCATATACACTTAAATGTGTACAGTATAATATTCCTTGCGATATTTGTATGATCTTTGTTAATTTAAGTGCTACGTCATCTGAAATTCTGCTTTTTCCAGATTAAACAGATTAAATAGTTCGAAGCTATCGGCGCCGTAATAAATCGATCATGTCGATTACAGAACGTTAAAGATCAGCACTTCTCTTTGATCCATTATATATCAAATTATATGTAGCATGTTGACAGTTGAAATAGAAGGATGTACGCTAAACTTGCAACGTGCTGCAATTGTCATACACATAATATCAGCGCTGTTGAGCAACGTGAGACCAATACGTCCCACCAACACGTCCAACCAAAACGTCCCACCAAGACTTCCCGTCAAGACGTCCCACCAAAACGTCCCACCAAGACGTCCCACCAAAACGCCCCATCAACACGTCCAACAAACACGTCCCACCAACACGTCCCGCCAAGATTTCCCGTCAAGACGTCCAACCAAAACATCCCACCATTCACCGTCGTCATCATTACATCATTAGCGTCAGCATCATCACCATAAATATAACCAAAACTACCTTCACCACCACCACCGCCACTGCCACTACCACCGCCGTCGTCGCCGCCGCCACCACCACCACTAGCATTACATAGAGCAATACACGAACAAAACCAGTAATAGGCATGGGTTATAAACAGCAGCACTTGTATATTTTATGCAGCAGTAGCCAGTGGTGTACAGGAAACGCACGCAATACCTTTGAAACAATGACGCAAATAGTATTCAACATCACTGATGGCTACAAATACTGTGTGTTGGGCTTTATGCTAAGATGTAAATGCATTACATGCAAAGGTTCATATCTCTTCTCCCAGAAACATCAGCGCTGTTGAGCAACGTGAGACATCCCGCCAAGATTCCCGTCAAGACGTCCCACCAAGACGTCCCATCAAAACGTCCCACCAATACGTCCCAACAACACGTCCCACCAACACGTCCCACCAAAACGTCCCACCAAAACGTTCCACCAAAACGTCCCACCAACACATTCCGCCAACACGACCCACCAACACGTCCCACCAAAACGTCCCACCAACACGTCCCACCAAGACTTCCCCTCCAGACGTCCCATCAAGACTTCCCGTCAAGACATCTAACCAATACGTCCCACCAACACGTCCCACCAACACGTCCCACCAACACGTCCCACCAAAACGTCCCACCAACACGTCCCACAAGTCTTCCCCTCTAGACGTCCCATCAAGACTTCCCGTCAAGACATCCAACCAATACGTCCCACCAACACGCCCCACCAACACGTCCCTCCAACACGTCCCACCAACACGTCCCACCAAAACGTCCAACGAACACGTCCCACAAGTCTTCCCCTCTAGACGTCCCATCAAGACTTCCCGTCAAGACGTCCCACCAACACGTCCCACCAACACGTCCCACCAAAACGTCCCACCAACACGTCCCACAAGTCTTCCCCTCTAGACGTCCCATCAAGACTTCCCGTCAAGACGTCCCACCAACACGTCCCACCAAAACGTCCCACCAACACGTCCCACCAAGACTTCCCACCAAAACGTCCCACAAAAAAACGTCCCACCAATACGTCCCACCAAAACTTCCCACCAAAACGTCCCAACAAAGCGTCCCATCAACACGTCCCATCAAAACGTCCCAGCAACACGTCCCACTAACACGTCCCACCAAAACGTCCAACCAAAACGTCCCGCCAACACGTCCCGCCAAGACTTCCAGTCAAGACGTCCCACCAGTACGTCCCACCAACACGTCCCACCATTCGTCGTCGTCATCATTACATCATTAGCGTCAGCATCATCACCATTAATATAACCACAACTACCTTCACCACTACCACCGCCACTACCACTACCACCGCCGCCGTCGTCGCCGCCACCACCACCACTAGCATTACATAGAGCAATACACGAACAAAGTAATAGGCACGCGTTATAGACAGTTGCGACACCAAGTCTGGTTTCCCGCCACGCCTGGCTGCACGTTACGTAACATGCGCACCCTGCTCTGCGCGAGGCTATCGGTTGAATCGAGACACCACATCCAGCTGCGCCACGCTACATTGAAGACAGTTCGTGACAACGTCGTGACAACGCCTAATGGTGAAATATTCGCGTTTTTCAGTGCTTAATATAGTTTGAGTTTGTGTTATGTTTAACATTGCAACGAAACAGAAGCTGGTGAAGTTAAAGATAAGACAGATACACCAACCGCCTGGTAGTATGACTACTAGCGTTTGGCTTGTAATTCTACTTGCGGTTGGCAGGTGGGATAATTGTGGTTGGCGGGTGATCTACTTGCGTAGGCAGATGTGTTATTTGCTAATGGTCGGCGTGTATATGAGTAGTAACTTAACCCGTTCGAACATGTGACCAGCAAGACTGATTTGGAGTCCATATTTCGCAATCGCTTCCATCAGACTTGGCACAGAATGTCACTATGTCACGCTGACGTAGCAAATGACTCACAGGATCCTCCTGCAACACGAGGGCGTTGTAGTGGTATCATTCTACCTACCGCAGCGTTCTATGGTCAGGTGATTTGGATTACAACTATTTGGTGTTCATGTAGGTGACGCGGTTCACATATCAGTGAATACGAGGAGATGCATATAGTTGTGGAATAATTAGTATTTTTTTAGATTACATTTTCTATGTCCAATATCTCAGTCCTCTAAGTGGTGTCTAGGTTTTCCCACAGCTTTTATTTGTAGTTATGTAGCATTTCATTTCCAGCGATCATCATCCCTAATTGTCTAATTTCCTAAGTGCCTTTTCCCCTTCGGTTCCTGGTTGTATTTGATCTTTCCATCATCAGGTCTCATAGCTTCATATGTTCACTTTGACTGTCCGCATACGTATTGCGCTGCATTTACAATGACTTTCCTCCTGTACATTGTGTACTGCCTCGTGAGGGGAATATTTCGCCAATCATCACTGTTCATTTAATTACACAATCAGCCCATTTTTACATGCCAGACACATTCCCAGCAAACACAAAAACACGATAACTCCACAACAATACTAGGCGCACATCCAACACTGCACAAAATAACACAACAATAATCGTGTGAAATATGCTTTGTGTAAATATATATATATATATATATATATATATATATATATTGTGTGTGTGTGTGTGTGTGTGTGTGTGTGTGTGTGTGTGTGCTTATATATATATATATATATATATATATATATATATATATATATATATATATATATATATATATATATATATATATATATATATATACATACATATATACATACACACACACACACACACACACACACACACACACACACAAACTGCGCCAGTTTCTAGCTACTCTAATCACTGCGCGTACAAACAAATCCATTAATTATATATATATATATATATATATATATATATATATATATATATATATATATATATATATATATATATATATATATATATATATATAAATATATATATATATATATATATATATATATATATATATATATATATATATATATATATATAATACATATATAAGCGCACACAAAAAGCACAACGTAAGAACAAGTTAGATCCTTGCGCAATCACATGGCGGCCGTTGCGAAATTTTATTTACTTATACACAAGCAAGCAAGCGCGAAATTTACAAGGCGATGACAGTGTATAATGTGTTGTATATGGCGTTGCTGGAAATAAAAAAAAATTTCAGGTAATGAGCCGTGACCGAAGATCAAGCCAAATCTATTCCGAGCGTGCCATAGAGCCTTGACAAGTGGGCGCTGAGGTGCAGCGCTTCTTTCTTACCGGGACGCGGGTATAAAACCCAGCTCGGATAGGTGTGTGGGCATATTCAAATCGACCTTCGGAAAAGATAGTCTTGTGTGCTTCTCTACTACAGACAGCAGCGAAAGAAACGCGTCGCCTTGAAATGCCACGTATGCATTGCGTTCGCATTACCTAGGTGAGTTCCGTTAAAGAAATTATGAATTGTATGTTTAAACGATATATGACTGGTAATATATTCCGTACAAAAGGACCTACCTGACTAGTACAGTTGGCCAATGGAACAACAATGTAGCTCATTGTACATTAATCATTTCGATACAACAAAAGAGTGTTTATGTTTGCTAAAATCATCGAAACAATTGACTTTAGTCGTCAGATCGGGTAACTTACGAAAGGGTGAATAGCGTATGTTACAATACATTCTATAGAATTGGATCACGCTCGCCCTTTTTTGCGGAATATTGACCGGTTCTTGTCAAAACTAATATAATAGTTTGTCTGAACATTGCAACGCAAAGGTTATTTTTTTCGCAAAATGGGTCTGAAACGTGACGAGCGGAAACATCGACCCGAGGAGTGACCTTTAATGACCTTTACTGACCAAAGACGAACAGAACATTTAGTCACTTAACATAAACATGATATCTTCACACATATGTTAACCGACTGCTTGGGACGAGTACGCGACACTTGTATGACACCCTCATATGTGTGTGTAAGTTTGGGTTTCTCTGAGCGGAATATAATTCTTTATATATATTTAAATATTTATATGTGACTCATTCCATATAATTTTAGTCATGTTTTACAATAGTTGACCTCAATATAATATATTGCGAAAAACGTGTGCTTCATTGACATGCTTCATTCTTTAATATATGTTTGCTTGTCCTACAAAGACAGTAAACAGTGCAACTATGTCTTCTGCTCATACATGATTGCTTGCATTTCAGACGGTCTTGTCTAAGGAGATACGTGACCCGATTGTGGTACTTCGTCAGTCACCATTTGCCACTAAAGTCCCCTGGCGTGAAAGTTATTGTCAGTCACATCACTGACAAGTAAAGTTCGATTCGACGATCCACTGCTGTAAGAGTGTACCTACGACGACACAGAGAAATGGAGGATGCCGAGACCAGCCTGTTTCACTATCTTACGCAAGATGCCGGCCAACTTGAGAAATTTTTTTTAAAAATCGTTCAACATGGCCGCTTCGTGGAGAAACTAGTGATGTTGGTCAACACCCGCATACCAGTGACCACACCCTATGACGTGTACGCCGACTACACCCCTCTGGGTTACGCCATCATCCAGAATGATCCAGAGTCCGTTGATCTGTTGCTGCGTTACGGCGCATGCGCACGAACAGCGCCGTGCACGTCAGCAGGAAACGATGTCAAAGTCCAGTCTCCGTTACATCTGGCGCTGTTGCGCCAAAGTGTCCCTGCGATCGTACACTCTTTGATGAAGCATGGCGCTCAAACGGCACAAATACAAACACAAGATGTGTCATCTTTGCTTCATTTTATCGTTAAATGTCCATGCAAAGTCACTGCAGCTGCATTAATGTCCGACACGTCAAGCTTAGACAGAACGGACGGCGACGGACGAACGATACTACACCTGGCGGCAATGAACGACAGCGACGCAGTGGCTAGAAGTGCGCTCAGGACTCACCAGGTGGATGTAGACAAAATCGACTCACTGGGTAAGACGGCGCTAATGTATGCCGCTAAACGGAATTCGTCCATGTTTGTACAGCTACTACTTCACGGTGGTGCTACAGTCGATGTGACCGACGCATGGGGCAGAACAGCACTTCATTTCGCCGTACGCAGAGCCGATTTGAAAATAGTCAAACTGCTTCTGTCTTCTGGAGCTGGCGTCGAAAGAGAAGACAACAAAGGACTGAGTCCTTTGAACTATGCTTTTTCGAGCGATGATATACTGCATCGACATGAGCCGAGAGAGAAGTGTGAAAACCTGCTACAAAGTATGTTGAAGTCCACCAAAAAACGGGTTTCTCTATATAAACGAGACTTTGTTGACGTTTCCTTTCTGATGGCGAAAACATGCGAGACTGAATCGGTCATAATAAAACTGCTCGAAGACAACAACAGTCACGTGTCTCAGCGGAACAATGATGGTCAAATGTTGATTCACGTCGCTGCTGAATTCAACAAACATCGCGTCGTAAAATGGTTGATCGTAAAAGGTGGTCTCGACTCAAACGCCCCAGACGCTGCCGGCTGGCTGCCGTTGCACTATGCAGCTAAAGGCGGGAACAGACAGACACTTTTGCATTTGCTGGAGCAACATGGCGCCGACGTCAACAGCGCGACTCCTAGCGGATGGACTCCAGTGTGGATCTTGGCTCGCAACGGTTGGACAGATCTGGCGTGTGACGTCGTGCGCTACGGGTGTGACGTTCAACGGTCGCTGACAGTGTCCGCGCTACGACAGTCTGAGAGCCACTTCAGCCTACCTCTTTCGTTGTTCGACCCAGAAGTACAACGCGCCAAGCCCGTTCAATACGCTCGGACTGGCTCGCGACGAATCACGCTCGGTGAATTCGCCTCTGAATGCGGATTCAGCGAACTGAACAAGGCCACTACTGCAACACAGCACGGGTACCATAACACGTCGCGCCTCAAACATTTCCGTCGCAACCAGAACAGTTATCGCAGAAGTGAAGTGTCAGTCTTGTAAAGCTAGCCCGATGGGTCGAATGGCTCAAACAAAGGCGATCAAATGTCTATAACTCTATAACACGTTCGAGAATGTCATAATAGCTTCGTCAATACGCAATTGGCTTGGCTTACTGCGATGGTTGATATGAACACGTAAGTGTTCAGTGATCGTAAATCATTGTGTATCTTATTATTATGCCACGTTCATCTGCTACGAGGAAGCACGCGTAGCAACATATCGTACTGTTCGATTAACAGTGTTGTACATTGGTATTTGTATAAATCAGGATTTTATAAAAAAGGTTGTATATATATATATATTGTATATAGTTGTTCCAAGAGAGCTATATATACTAGTCGTCTTTAATTAAATTCTATTATGTTTTACATACATCTGTGTATCATAGATATTAAGTTACTGCTGATTATAATAATTAAATACGTTTATTTGTATCATCGCTATTAGTGTTTCTATTATAGTTTTTTTGTTATTATCGTCATCCTCGCCATCATCATAATCATGATCATCATTGGGTATCGTTATGTCACTTGCCCTTTTGTAAAGCAAAACTGCCTTTTTGATCAGGTGGAATGTTCATTGATTCAAGTATGTTGCCCATTTTACCATTGATAGGAAATTACCTGTTTATTGAAAAAGTATGTCCTTTCTTAGTATGGAAAGTGCCCTCTTGGAGCCTTGTGCCCAGTAGTTTGTCATTTTATTGAATCATTTTCCTTTTTAAACAACGGAAACTACCCTTTTCATGTTTTGAAAAAATCCCATTTTATCATGTTTGGACTTTCCTAGCCGTGTCCCTAGAAGCCCTTTTGCGGAACATTTTACTCTTTTTGAAAAGGGAAAGTTACTATTCAGAACATCCCTCCCCAGCTAGTTACCATTGTATGAAGCAATTTACACTTTTGCCTTTTCTGGAACTTCCTCTCAATAATTTGCCTTTTTAAGGAAATGTCCCTTTCGCCCATCACAAATGCTCTATCAGGATGTTTTGTCCCATGAAAAATCATGAAAACGCCATGAAAACGAGGATTTGCATGTACAGAATCTGAATACTATGGCGGCAATAACAAGGCTGGGATAGTGCCTCCAGTTTGTATATCAAAACATCATCAACACTATCCTTTATCCGTGGCACATCTGCTAACGCTCTCCCTTTTCTTTCCCACTGGCGATATATTTTATTGACGCAGAAGTAGCTATTAACTGCACATTGGGGACTCTATGACCTTATCAGAGATCCACGGCAGTGCCAACTGGCACCACCCAGATACCCAGTATCGAAGACGTCTCCTTATGACGTATTACAGGTGTCTTGCTAAAAACAAAACACAAAATGCACTACCTAGTACCACACTACAAATTGTGTGAACTATTTGGTTTGAGAGGGAACATGGGCATATTTGAATTATAATTATATAAGAAGTCAAAGTAATTGCTTCCACACAAATGGAGGTGTTCTGAAGATATCAGACGAATATGTTGTATATCCTTGTATGTGAATGTAATTGTATCGTAAGAAATAGAAGTGAAATGCTACCAAGATTATGGCTGGCGTTATACAAATCACACCAGTTAAGAAAACCTTCCGTCTCTGCCGCGAGCCTCCACAATTGAAGTTCAGATGACATTTTACACTAAACTTGTGCTCGAAGGAAATGGACAACAGTTTTCACTGGATAACTGATATAGAACTAGCTGGGAGTTTCGTATTATTCAGATGCCAACATTCTCTGAATTTTTCGATCTACAAGTACATATTATATGTTATGTTATATTTCATGTTTTAATCTTTATTTCCGTGAAATATAATATATTATGTAGTTATAAATGATATAAAACGGTATTTTGACCGACCAATATAGCATTCGCTGAAAACAGCAAAGATTTATAGGTATGTCGTTAATTGCACAACACGATATCTACGCATGTCATAAAACTAGCACCTTTTATTGGTTGCTATTTAATCTAATCGACAAATCGTGTATTTAAATTTTTTTTTACTTAGAGATTAACTCAATAATTGCACAATATTTGTATGTATATTTATGTATATATGCTTGATTTCTATCCAGCCGAAATACTATAAATAATAATAATAATAATAAATTCAGTGTCGCAATGTCACGAAGAACAGTCGTTCAGCCAATGAACATCGCTTCACGTTCCCTTTAGGCGATGACTTTGACAAACCGTCCACTCTGAGCCCACTCAGAACTAGACAGGTATAGGTAAGTGTCCAATAAACGCAAACACTTCCATAACCAGCTATCAACTCGTTCTCAATGCAGCCATCAAGCTGACAAGCTGCCCCTGGTGTCCACTCCTATCAACATGATAATCGTATTGCGGTGTATTGACCATTGATCCGTGTCCAGATCTATTTGATTAATAGCCCTATGATTAGCATCCAGAACACCCTTTTAACAAATTGCTCTGTGAAATTACTTCCTCTTGACGTATTGTTGTAAACATAAATTAAGGACGTAATACATTAAAGTTAAAGTGTTAATTACGTAAGTGTGCATACGTGTATGTGGATACGCATACGTGCACAGATCATTCGTGTATGTGGATACGCATACGTGCACAGATCATACGTGTATGTGGATACGCATACGTGCACAGATCATACGTGTATGTGGATACGCATACGTGCACAGATCATTCGAAAAGAAGATTATCTGCGTTGAAGTACTTTTGATGACAACATTGACAACACTTCCGTTGTAGCAAATGAAATTATATCCCATTATTTAAAGCCAGTATTTATGCTAGACAAGAAACAGGATGTGCGACATCGTTGCATCAAATGCTGAATGAACAGCCGGGTGAATTGCACTCATTATACACCCGCAAACCAATATATGGAAGTATACAGCCACCACAGTCTTTGGAAATTATGCATCTACGTGCAGATCACGTTCATTATTAAAAACAAATGTGAACAATATTATTTAAGCGTTAAAATATTTTTTAAATAAATTTAATTAGCGTTATATATCTTCGGAAGGATGTGGTAACGGCGTTATCTGTCCGTGTACCGCTGATTAACCGCAACACGTTTTGTTAGAGCACTTGAACGTAACGAGGCGTGTCCGACGAACAAGCGAGACGTATTCCTAACGTGCCCTACAACCTTCGCACGCGGTGTCTGTAACAACAGGTCAACCTGGATGCAACGCCTTGCTTCTTCTCGAGACGCGGCTATAAAACCCAGTTCGCACAAGTGTGTGCACACAATCCAATCGGCTCTACTGGTGACAGCAGCGAAAGAAATCATCGTTCCGAGAGAGAGTTATATTTGCTATTCGTCTTCATGTAAATTATGCTATTTCTCATTGTATATGTACACATAATATATCTACGTATCCTATATATTCAGTTGTCCTTTGGAATAAGGACGTTTATTTGTATTATTGTTATTAATGTTATCATTGTTATTACAGTTACAGTAGTCATTGTCATTATCATTGTTATCGTGATGATGACGATGATCATCATCATCATCAGTACTAGTACTGAACTTATTCCATGTTCTATTCCATGTTCTATTGCTGGTCCCCTATTAGGAATCGTCAAGGTGTTACCGTGTAGTCCTTAACAGAATCCTTAGTGTCTTACGTTTAAATGTGGAGGCAGTACACGTGCACCCGATAAACCTATATCTGCTGACGGAGGAGATTGCATAAAAACCTCACCAAATGCCTTGTCGTAGACGATCGTCTGAAGCATTGTACCAAACACTGGACGTGAAGCCAGTGCAAACCAGATTTTAACCATGTCGTCGTCTCACGTTGTAACTATTGCACACCCACGCAAACCTTCACAACGAACCTTCACTAATAACAGGGTGTTCGTCAAAGTCGAAGTTCAGTGATAAAGACACCTGGTGTACGAACGCATGCATGTGATGTGCAGATTAAGCTGATGAACAAGACAAATCTTGACTACTGAGAAGGGTATTAGGGTCACCAAACATCAGTGTCTATCAAATAATAATTATGTGTGCTGTATTCACGATGTTGTATTGGCACTACCGTGGACCACACTGAATGTGCACTCGCTCAGACCATAACTTGCTTACGCTTGAAACAGTTATAGAGCATGTGTGAACCTGGGTGCACGGGTGTCTATTACAGGTATCCATGCGGCATAATTTGCAACGACGACGCCACCAAAGAAACGAAAATGCTTAACTTACGCTTGATTATGTTGATTACGTCGGTTTAGATCCGCCTTCTAATCAAGGTACAGCCTTCAACGTGTCCACGCAAAGCTAGCACACTGAAATTCCAAAGCACAGCGGTATGACTGTTGTTGTTAACGAGGACATACGATATGTACACAGGAAATACCCACAGACACCATGACACCATGGCGCCATGGCAGCGGAGGACATACGATATGTGCACAGGAAATACCCACAGACACCATGACACCATGGCGCCATGGCAACGGAGGACATACGATATGTACACAGGAAATACCCACAGACACCATGACACCATGGCGCCATGGCAACGGAGGACATACGATATGTACACAGGAAATACCCACAGACACCATGACACCATGGCGCCATGGCAGCGGAGGACATACGATATGTACACAGGAAATACCCACAGACACCATGGCGCCATGGACATACGATATGTACACAGGAAATACCCACAGACACAATGCCGCCATGGCAGCGAGTGATTGTTGCAAAGCCTGATCTTGGTGACACGCCTCATGTCCAGTTACATACGCCTCATACTCGTTCTTGGCGTGTCACTCACTTGTCAATAAATGATCACATTCCTTATGCTTGCAACGCCAGGGGTGTGTGCTGTGATGTGTTTAAATAAAAAGCTGTGATTGAGTTAATTCTGCCGAAATATTTCTCGTTGGGACGTATCCCGTTCAATCCCCAAAACAACGTTGAAACAATGCAATTTCCAATCACTTTGACGTGTGTGCGTGTGTGTTTGCGTGCGTGCGTGCGTGCGTGCGTGCGTGTGTGTGTGTGTGTGTGTTTGCATGCATACGCCTCTTGGAATTACGAGATTAAGTTGTCACATGAGTTTTGTACATCGCCACGCGTTCGACAGGACGAAGCCCTATTAAGCATTCGGTTAAATTTACATTCGCTATAAAATAATACGAAGATAATTATGAGAATAACCGTTATTCTTCGTCTTCTTCTTCTCGTATAGCAGGTCCTTGGCAACTCAATTCTGCCAGGTATTCAGCCTTCGGTTAATGTCTTTGTTTGTTCGCGACCTTCTTTCAATCTGTCTATTAAACCCATTGGTTTTCAGTTCCTTTGTCTTTTTCCGTGTAACCTTATATTTCATATTACCAGCTTGTATCTTCACCAGTTAGTGTCTCTCTCTCTCTCTTGATAATGTCCATCAGTTGTATTTCGTCTCACCCAGTCCGGTTTATTCGTTCCGTCATTCACCAAGTCCACATATCAAAGATTTCCAAGCATTTGGTACCACTGCTCCTAGATTCCCAGACCTCTTCTTGGAGTTGTACACTCCATATCAATGCGTAACTATTTTTTCCTCAGCTTTTGGTCATTATTTTCATTAATAGCATTTTATCATTGGTTGAGGCGATCTTTCCAATGGCTATCGTCAGTTTGACACATGTATTACAAGGGCGGATCCTGAGGGCACCCCTTTATTCTGGTTTGAATGTTTTCATCAAGTCACAATTAGCTGTCGACACACACCGTGAGGTGGCGCTCTCCTGCACTTGTTCCTTGGATGAGCAAATTTATAGCATACAAATTAGGGACATTGCCACCAGTACTGCCGTTTTTTCCCCATCGTTCTGATTTGCTTCACCACTCTGCTTTGTCGTCGCAGTATCTATTACTAAACATAAATGGAATATGGTTGTCAGAGCATTTTCATAGTGAATTTCAAAATGTCAACTGCTGTTGTTGAGCTTGCAAACCGATGCGAGAAACAATCGGATTAAGCCCACAGTAAATAAATATATCTGTGAAAAGCTGAATATCGCCCTGAGAAGCCGTCACCTTGACGACACCCATCTCGATACTGCTGAGAATCACGGCGATGCAATTCTGGAGAAGCCTTTGGTGACACAGAACAATGGTGCTTTTTTTAAACTGGGCTCCTTTTTCAGAGACAGGAGCCGCCAATATATCAAAACGACCATCTTCATAAATGGATATCAAATAAATTTCAATAAGACAGCATAACTGGTTACGCACGTACTTCCCAAAATGGATTACACAGTGTCACAATTTGCACCACGCCAAATGTTATACTAGGATTTCAGACATTTCAGACAATAATATTAATTCTATTGTCTATTATAAAAAACGTTGTTGCTTGATTTATCTGCATGATTACGTCTCAACTCATGAAACTATATTATTATATATTACTGGATTAACTCATAACTGATTTGAACACTCACTGAACAGTTTCACTGAAGCTAATATAATGTATAATTTTACAATTTGTAAATTATATATTTTGAGAACATTTGTATTATTATTATTATTATCGATGTTTACATTGTTTGCACGGCCTGTATTATTACCATCACCAGCATTTTTAGTACTATTAACACTGTTAGTTTTTTTTGTTGCATTTTTTATTGTTGTTGGCAAAGTTTGCTACTGTAACAATAACTGCACTACACATAGGGAGGCCTGTATGATAGCGATCTTTCAGGTCTTAGTGCAGACCTCCCTTACTACACTACACATAGGGAGGCCTGTATGATAGCGATCTTTCAGGTCTTAGTGCAGACCTCCCTTACTGCGCTACACATAGGGAGGCCTGTATGATAGCGATCTTTCAGGTCTTAAGGTGCGTTCACACTTACACCTTAAAACGGTTTAGTTAAAACGTTTTAGTTAAACCGGTTTACGTTTGAAAGTTGTGAACGTTCATACATGCAATAGCTAAACCATTTTAAGGAGGAAGTTGGTATGCGCACATGCGCAAGCTAGCATAACAGCCCACGGTTCAGACGATCGGCAATACGCCGATAAATTGTGATATTTCGGCCGTTTCTTTCCAAATCGGCCTGCACACGATCATCTCCCCACACCTCCAATAAATGTGTAACTTCCCCATCGTCCCAATTGTCGCGTCGTTCCGTTTGTTTGCATTTTTCTCTGACCGATGACATGATGGCGTCAAAATGTTGTTTATGTTTCAAACAGGAAGCGACGAGGCGCGAGTTCGAATGCGCATGACTGTGACGTACTTAAAACGTTTTAGGTAATACGGTTGCGTTCACACTTGCAACTTAAACCGTTTTAGCTAAAAACGGTTTAACTAAACCACCTACTGAAGCGGTTTAGCTAAACCGGTTTAGCTAAAACGTTTTAGCGCTAAATCGCGTTCACACATGTGTTTTCGGACTGGATTAGTTAAAACGTTTTAACTAAACCGTTTTAAGGTGTAAGTGTGAACGCAGCTTTAGTGCAGACCCCCCTCACTGCGCTACACATAGGGAGGCCTGTGTGATAGCGATCTTTCAGGTCTTAGTGCAGACCTCCCTTACTGCACTACACATAGGGAGGCCTGTGTGATAGCGATCTTTCAGGTCTTAGTGCAAACCTCCCTTACTGCACTACACATAGGGAGGCCTGTGTGATAGCGATCTTTCAGGTCTTAGTGCAAACCTCCCTTACTGCGCTACACATAGGGAGGCCTGTATGATAGCGATCTTTCAGGTCTTAGTGCAGACCTCCCTTACTGCGCTACACATAGGGAGGCCTGTATGATAGCGATCTTTCAGGTCTTAGTGCAGACCTCCCTTACTACGCTACACATAGGGAGGCCTGTGTGATAGCGATCTTTCAGGTCTTAGTGCAAACCTCCCTTACTGCACTACACATAGGGAAGCCTGTATGATAGCGATCTTTCACGTCTTAGTGCAGACCTCCCTTACTGCACTGCACATAGGGAGGCCTGTATGATAACGATCTTTCAGGTCTTAGTGCAGACCTCCCTTACTGCACTACACATAGGGAGGCCTGTGTGATAGCGATCTTTCAGGTCTTAGTGCAGACCTCCCTTACTACACTACACATAGGGAGGCCTGTATGATAGCGATCTTTCAGGTCTTAGTGCAGACCTCCCTTACTGCGCTACACATAGGGAGGCCTGTATGATAGCGATCTTTCAGGTCTTAGTGCAAACCTCCCTTACTGCACAACACGTAGGGAGGCCTGTGTGATAGCGATCTTTCAGGTCTTAGTGCAAACCTCCCTTACTGCACTACACATAGGGAGGCCTGTGTGATAGCGATCTTTCAGGTCTTAGTGCAGACCTCCCTTACTGCACAACACGTAGGGAGGCCTGTGTGATAGCGATCTTTCAGGTCTTAGTGCAAACCTCCCTTACTGCACTACACATAGGGAAGCCTGTATGATAGCGATCTTTCACGTCTTAGTGCAGACCTCCCTTACTGCACAACACGTAGGGAGGCCTGTATGATAGCGATCTTTCAGGTCTTAGTGCAAACCTCCCTTACTGCACTACACATAGGGAAGCCTGTATGATAGTGATCTTTCACGTCTTAGTGCAGACCTCCCTTACTGCACTGCACATAGGGAGGCCTGTATGATAACGATCTTTCAGGTCTTAGTGCAGACCTCCCTTACTGCACTACACATAGGGAGGCCTGTATGATAACGATCTTTCAGGTCTTAGTGCAGACCTCCCTTACTGCACTGCACATAGGGAGGCCTGCGTGATAGCGATCTTTCAGGTCTTAGTGCAGACCTCCCTTACTGCACTACACATAGGGAGGCCTGTATGATAACGATCTTTCAGGTCTTAGTGCAGACCTCCCTTACTGCACTACACATAGGGAGGCCTGCGTGATAGCGATCTTTCAGGTCTTAGTGCAGACCTCCCTTACTACATTACACATAGGGAGGCCTGTATGATAGCGATCTTTCAGGTCTTAGTGCAGACCTCCCTTACTGCACTACACATAGGGAGGCCTGTGTGATAGCGATCTTTCAGGTCTTAGTGCAGACCTCCCTTACTGCATTACACATAGGGAGGCCTGTATGATAGCGACCTTTTAGGTCTTAGTGAAGACCTCCCTTACTGCACTACACATAGGGACGCCTGTATGATAGCGATATTTCAGGTCTTAGTGCAGACCTCCCTTACTGCACTACACGTAGGGACGCCTGTACGATAGTGATCATCCAGGTCTTAATGCAGGCCTCCGTTACTGCACTACACATAGGGAGGCCTGTACGATAGCGATCTTTCAGGTCTTAGTGCAGGCCTCCCGGGATCATCTGAACTGTAAATATTATGTACACATCGTTATTTGACTATGCGCATGTATGAGCTAAACAAATAAACTTCACTTCACTCCTACCAGTGGCGCCACTCTGTGGCACTATATCGAAACCTTTCTTAATACACACTATTCATAGCTAACATGTAGAGGAATCAGTTCGTTTTAGTTTCATAGCTATCCAGAAAACGACGCCACTTCCACGGGCTTTTCCCATCGGGTGCAGCACCGTCTAAGTAAAAGTGTATACGAGTCGTATGAAAGCAGTGAAGTGATATTCTATTGTGCTACCACACTGTCATATATTTTATTAGTTGTATGCTATATCAGATGGAATTGAAGGGGTTGCTTAGGATGGTGGAAGCGATATGTGAGAGAACAAGTGGGCGTGGTTGGACACGGGGTGTCGACTGACTCCCAGGTTAATATCGGTTTGAGACAACGATGTGCACTTAGCCTGTCACTGTTTATCGTGGTGATGGAATGTGCACTTAGCCTATCACTGTTTATCGTGGTGATGGAATGTGCACTTAGCCTGTCACTGTTTATCGTGGTGATGGAATGTGCACTTAGCCTGTCACTGTTTATCGTGGTGATGGAATGTGCACTTAGCCTGTCACTGTTTATCGTGGTGATGGAATGTGCACTTAGCCTGTCACTGTTTATCGTGGTGATGGAATGTGCACTTAGCCTATCACTATTTATCGTGGTGATGGAATGTGCACTTAGCCTATCACTGTTTATCGTAGTGATGGAGTGACCCAGCAGTGTGATCAGCACGAAGGACTTTCTCATCAAGATGATGTACGTAGACCATTTGGCTGTAATAACAGAGAGAGCAAACAGGAATGATAGGAAACCCGGGGATGAATGTAAGGAATTGTTCAAGATGCATGGATGAGGATGAATCGGAAGAAGTGTCGTTGGTTCGGCAGCTGAGGGAGGAACTGAACATCAGATGGGAGGAGAAATGTATCAAGCAAGGGGATGGCTTTGTGTACCTTGGCGGAATGGATACAGGTAATGGTCGTTCGGAGACAGGGGTCCGCCGTCGGAAACGAGCGAGTGCGAATGCATGGATGGAGGTAGAGGGAGTCATGAGTGACAGAAAAATATGTGAAAGGTTGAAAGGAAAATTCTGATGGCGTGTGTGTCGTCGGCAGGCTTGTGTAACGTCGGCATGCCTGTGTAGAGTCGGCAGGCCTGTGTAACGTCGGCACTCCCGTGTAACGTCGGCATGCCTGCGTAACGTCGGCATGTCTGTGTAACGTTGGCATACCTGTGTAACGTCGGCATGCCTGTGTAACGTCGGCATGCCTGTGTGACGTCGGCCTGTATGATTTAGAGACGGTGGCACTGACATAGCAACAACAACAACATAAGCGTTGGCGAGACCAACTGCTTCCAAAACATTACATGAGCAAAGAGAGTGGATGAATGACTTGAGGGAAGAGACTGGGGTACAGTTCAGTCTAACGGGAATACTCGATAGAAGTCGCATGATGTCAGGTGACTTGGTTCGGGAGGAGGATGGCCGACTACCAAGGAAAGCGGATGTCAGGTGACTTGGTTCGGGAGGAGGAGGACTGACTACCAAGGAAAGCGGATGTCAGGTGACTTGGTTCGGGAGGAGGAGGGCCGACTACCAAGGAAAGCGGATGTCAGGTGACTTGGTTCGGGAGGAGGATGGCTGGCTAGCAAGGAAAGCGGATGTCAGGTGACTTGGTTCGGGAGGAGGGCTGACTACAAAGGAAAGCGGATGTCAGGTGATATCGTTCGGGAGGAGGGGGCTGACTACCAAGGAAAGCGGATGTCAAGTGACTTGGTTCGGGAGGAGGAGGGCTGACTACCAAGGAAAGCGCATGTCAGGTGACTTGGTTCGGGAGGAGGAGGGCCGACTACCAAGGAAAGCGGATGTCAGGTGACTTGGTTCGGGAGGAGGAGGGCTGACTACCAAGGAAAGCGCATGTCATGTGACTTGGTTCGGGAGGAGGAGGGCCGACTACCAAGGAAAGCGGATGTCCGGTGACTTGGTTCGGGAGGAGGAAGGCCAACTACCACGGTAAGCGGATATCAGGTGACTTGGTTCGGGAGGAGGATGGCCGACTACCAAGGAAAGCGGATGTCAGGTGACTTGGTTCGGGAGGAGGATGGCCGACTACCAAGGAAAGCGGATATCAGTTGACTTGGTTCGGGAGGAGGATGGCCGGCTACCAAGGAAAGCGGATGTCAGGTGACTTGGTTCGGGAGGAGGGCCGACTACAAAGGAAAGCGCATGTCAGGTGACTTGGTTTGGGAGGAGGATGGCCGACTACCAAGGAAAGCGGATGTCAGGTGACATGGTTCGGGAGGAGGGAGCTGACTACCAAGGAAAGCGGATGTCAGGTGACTTGGTTCGGGAGGAGGGCCGACTACAAAGGAAAGCGGATGTCAGGTGACATGGTTCGGGAGGAGGGGGCTGACTACCAAGTAAAGCGGATGTCAGGTGACTTGGTTCGGGAGGAGGAGGGCTGACTACCTGAGAAAGCGGATGCCAGGTGACTTGGCTCGGGAGGAAGAGGGCTGACTACCAAGGAATGCGCAAATCAGGTGACTTGGTTCGGGAGGAGGGCTGATTACCAAGGAAATCGCATGTCAGATGATTTGGTTCGGGAGGAGGATGGCCGACTACCAAGAAAAGCGGATGTCAGGTGATTTGGTTCGGGAGGAGGAGGGCCGACTACCAAGGAAAACGGATGTCAGGTGACTTGGTTCGGGAGGAGGAGGGCCGACTACCAAGGAAAGCGGATGTCGGGTGACTTGGTTCGGGAGGAGGAGGGCTGACTACAAAGGAAAGCGGATGTCAGGTGACTTGGTTCGTGAGGAGGAGGGCTGACTACCTGAGAAAGCGGATGCCAGGTGACTTGGCTCGGGAGGAAGAGGGCTGACTACCAAGGAATGCGCATGTCAGGTGACTTGGTTCGGGAGGAGGAGGACTGACTACCACGGAAAGCGCATGTCAGGTGACTTGGTTCGGGAGGAGGATGGCCGACTACCAAGGAAAGCGGATGTCATGTGACTTGGTTCGGGATGAGGAGGGCCGACTACCAAGGAAAGCGGATGTCAGGTGACTTGGTTCGGGAGGAGGAGGGCCGACTACCAAGGAAAGCGGATGACAGATGACTTGGTTCGGGAGGAGGAGGGCTGACTACCAAGGAATGCGCATGTCAGGTGACTTGGCTCGGGAGGAAGAGGGCTGACTACCAAGGAATGCGCATGTCAGGTGACTTGGTTCGGGAGGAGGGCCGACTACCAAGCTTATAGTGGTTAGACAGGAAGAAGAGGCTAAGCTATGTGTTCTTTGAGGTTCCGGCAGAGATATGCCTACTAAGCATTGACAGCTGTGTTGCTGCTTTACATTTTGGATGCCTGTTTAATAACTGAAGTCATACAGCGGCCCTTTGAACTACTACAGCATAGCCCACTAAACGACTCCATATTAGTTCCTATCGGGCCATTACAACAGCATATAATAACTCCCAAGCACAGCACCCCAGGACACCTAAAGCAGTTAACCCATTGACATGAATAGTTTAAAGTAGTAGGCCCTACCTTTAAAGTAGGCCCTACCTTTGTGCTAACTCGTTCAAGCGTCGCGCAATTCGTGTAGCGTATCTGACGATCTTTATTTATGCGGGTTCCTTTTCAATATAATCTATGCATCTAGTACCAGTAGTAGATAACGACCGTTCAACATATCACTAATACTTACGTCGAGTACAACAAAGGTGTTATGTCTGATCGGGTTTGCAGCAAATTTTTTTTGTAAAGACTGCTTTTGGCAGTTTCTAGCTACAGTAGAAAATATCACCTATGTTAATTCTTATCTGGTATTGTTTGCTAATTGGTAATACATACCAGCTTAATCAGTAATGTTCCAGGCTGTGAACATTTTGTGGCAGACTTTGTCATTATTGTTGCGTGCACAGCGGCAGTCCTAGTTGAATATGAATAACATTGGATTGCCCGTTACCAACCTACCAAGTAGTTGGTGTATGTATACAAACAGAGAAAGGTCTGCATGAGCGTGTCCCCATTTCATTATAAACACAAATACACCGGGAGTCGACGGGGTATCGAGCTGCGAAAAACACACGAAATAGTATCATTCCTCAACAGTGGAGATAGGCAACATTTCTAAACCGCGCCGAATGGTCAAACCGCCAAGTGACTGTACCTACCAACAGACCTTTTGAAATGTTGAGGTTTGTACATTATATCCTTCTGATTTGAATATTATATCTGCATGCGCATGACGAATTAAAGAAGGTAAATGCAAGGGAAAGAGGAAAGAAAAAAGTTTAGGCGTTATTTGTTATCTTCAAAAAGAGAGTTGGTGGTATTTGAGACAGCTTAGCTTTAGGCGCGTGCAATATAATATTATGGATGTGACATCAATTAGGAACGTTACGAATAAATGACATAGGCCTAACCATGGTTTGTCTCACACACAAGAAACGAACTATTTGTTGTAATTACGTCATCTCGCCGTTGACGTTTTCTTTTATTGATGCTACAAATAAATACATTATGAAATATCTTCACAATTGTTGTTCATAAAATAAACAACGTACACCACAACTATTTAAAAAAGCAGTTACCAACAAACGTTGTCAAGATCAGTGTATGCAAAAACAAATAAATAATATCATCAAAATATAAATAAACTAAAATATAATAAGCAATTGAAAATAAATATGATACAAAATCATCACTATACACATTAGTACCAGGACGTAACGTGCATATATCGTTGACATTTTACTGTGTCGACGCAGTAGGAACCGATCAATGTCACTTTTTTATGTAGACAGTGTTAGGCAGCGCACCTCCGCTTTAACCATTAGCCACAATGGTCTTAATGATTACACCGTCTTTATGAGAATGCCGTTTTCCTGCTTGGGCGGTATTGACGAATCTGTTCAACATCGGGGAAGTGCCGTATGCGTCCGCCAGGAGACGCACACATTTTGCGAATCGACATTCGGTGGCGAATTGTTCGAGCGTGATTTGACGGGAGCCAGTTCGGGCGTACTCAACTGGCTCGATCATTTGCGCTTTTGGGTCGAATAGTGAGAGAGGAAGGCTGAAGTGACTCTCACCCTGTATGGCAAACACCTCCATCGTCTGTTTTATATCACACCCGTAGCGCACGATTTGCGGGTCAAGATCCACGGTGGAGTCCAGCCGCTAGGTGTCGCGCTGTTGACGTCGGCGCCTTGTTGCTCCAGCAAATAGAAACGTGTTTCTCTGTTTCCGCCTTTTGCCGCATAGTGCAACCGCAACCAGCAGGCAGCGTCTGAGATGTTTGGATCGAGACAACCTTGTTCAATCAACCATTTTACGACACCCTGCTTCCTGAATTCAGCAGCGACGTGAATCAACATATTACCTGTGGTTCCCCGTTGCGATGCAAGACTTCTATTACTTTCACGCAGTTTTATTACTACCGCATCAGTCTAACAGATTTTCGTCGAAAGAAAGGTCAAGTATACCAAATCTCGTTTGCAGAACTTGACCTCTTTGGTTGGAGACCGTAAGAGACAGAGAATCAAGTATTCTGTGTTTTCTTTTGGCTTGCTAGAATGCAGAATGCTATCGTTCGAATATGCATAGTTCAGAGGAGTCAGTCCTTTCCTGTCTTCAGCACATATGTTGGCTCCAGCAGACACTAGCAGTTCCACAGTTTTCAGACTGGCTCTGCGAACGGCGAAATGAAGCGCCGTTCTGCCCCACGCGTCGGTCAAGTCTACTGTGGCGCCATCGTTGAGCAGTAGTTGTACTATATCGGGAGAATTCCGCTCGGCTGCATACAGCAATGCAGTCTTACCCGTCACGTCGAATTGATCGACGTCCACCTGGTGTGAGTTGAGCACACTACTGACGATTTCAAACTTACCGTTCATCGCCGCTAGATGTAGCAACGTGCGATTGTCATTATCACTTCTGTTTAGACAAGATATGTCCGACAACAGCGCTGCTGATGTTTCTTTGCTAGGACATTTGGCGATGAATCCCAACAAACATGACACATCCCGGATCTGTGCGTTTTTGGCGGATGCGCCTTTCTTGAGTAAGATGTCTACGATCGTCGGCTGACACAGATGCTTTAGCGCCAGATGCAATGGAGACAGAACGCACACGCTGTGGTCCTTGGGTTTGCACGGGACAGTTTGTGGACATGCGCCGTAGCGCAGCAGAATATCCACTGCCTGTGGATCGTTCTTGATGATGGCGTAACCGAGAGGAGTGTAATCAGAATACACCGGACACGGTATTTTCTCTTGGAATCGAATGTTAACCAGGATAACCAGATTCTCCGTGGAAAAGTCGCGCTTAGTCAGCTGAAGCAGATATTCACCAAGGTGGTTTCTGTCTTCAGTGAGACAGTGGATCAAACTGATCTCGGCTTGATCCATTTGCATCGTTCCAGCAAAACAACGCAGTTGCTGGTGTTGTCCTCGACGCAACACGGAACACCGTCGAGTCTTTGGGAAGTTACAGCAACACCTGTCAACAGATGGCGCACTGTTCAACTGCTATTGTTTGACCGGACTCAGTGTGTTCACCGTGCAAATCTTATATCTTACAGTCTAAAATGCAAGAAATCAGTCATGTGTGAACAAAGGATAGCATTTTGTGTTTTGTGTTGGTGAACAACATTTAACGCAATATGACTTGCACAACACTTCACAATTCTATTCAACTTTACAGTTGACATTTTACTATTTCACGATATTGACTGGCAGTACCACGTACCAAAGCATATATGGACATTCCGGTAATAATGTTTGTATCCTGAACCTTTGTAAACATTGTTATCGGGATAGTCATTTACGAACTATCAAGATATCCCGTCCGGAGGATGGATATTTTGCTAGTTTTGTAATAACGCTATTGTCACTAACTATGCTATCGAATCAACAAAGCCTAACATAAAAATAATCCGTACTCCGAAAAGATACACACATACCAGATTAATATAGCCTAGAGTGCGAAATCGCCACATGATTTCTCAATGTGACAATTATCGAAACTTAAGAAATAAGTAAGCCGAAATGCTGAATGGTGCAACAACTTGAATTAGTTAACTAAGCATGACCAAAAACACCTTAAGTAAATTAGATATTGATAATTCCAGTTCCTTCTGTTGTTGGGCGCATAACATTACTAACACTACTAACACTACTAACAATGAACTTACATAGCGCCTATATCCTCAGGAATCTGGTTCTTGGTGCTGCCAGTCAGCATCTCATAGGCTTACGTTTCAAACACGTACAAATGAGTACCTGGCTACATACAGAGGTGGGTAATTGAACGAGTAGTCTTCGCGCAGTCATTGCAGTGTGGCTCAATGCTTCCCAGAGAAGTCGTGATGGCGTATGGATAAATAGGTCTGTCAGGTGGAGTGCAAAATGCTTTGGTCAGTCCCAGTGACTGGATACCGAGCTATACAAGAAGAAATCTTTACTTATTGTACATGGCATTCGCTGTCATCCTACTAACTCACCTTTCTGATGCAATGTGTGCGCAATGAATATCCCATTTAAACATATGAACTTGCAGTGTCTTCGTGTCACACAAACCGGTGTTAAGAAGGTACGATGTGACTTCATCAGCTCGTCGATGACAGTGTGAAACATTGGTCGGCATATTTACTTATACTGGTGATTTGTTCCTCATATCCTCTATTGTGGTCCGTTGTAAAGCCAAGCGGATATCCGGCGAGATCGATCTGGTTGGCTGGCCTATCTGCGTCACGGCTCACCAACGTCGCTGGCGTAGGCGTCTTGGGCAGTATTTCTTTTAGAACTAATGCCGTCGGGGAAATACCGTCTTATCGCAATCAACCGTAAGTTAAACACCCACGTAGTCGTAAAGTGAAACCTGAGTTGTTCATGTTTTTGTTAGATTATTTTGCACGGAAATATTGTGTTCCTCTTACGCATACAATACAAGTATTTATAGCACTCGATAGTACAGTACGTTTATTACATCCACACTAGACCGTTGTAGGGTCCAAATTACTGTTGTTCGGCGTTAATATCTTTCAGCTGCGCAGATTGAAGCAGCGCTATGGAAAATGTGTAAATATTATTCGAGAAATTATTACTACATACGTAGGTCACGTTCATGTGCATCAGTAGTTTACTATAGTAACTGGTCGTTTTGTGATATGACTCGCATGTTGGTCCATACAGTTGCTCGCCTGACAAACTGTTGTAATGCCATGACGTTGTTGTCGGCAAAGCCGTCGTATCTAGCCGGCATCTAGGCCGGAGGGCAGCGGCCCACGTTCGAGACTGGAGGCTTCGTAGTCGTAAAAAGCAGCCCTCTCAGTTTTACAAATTTCACAGTTGTACCGACTATTGCGTACTGCACTGGGTTATCTGCATTTCTATCCACATATCCATATGAAAATGTACATATCCAAGACAAAATAAATGCATAATACCGCCGGACAGTTGTTCTTACTCGAAGTTCCCTTAACAAACAGGAGAGGCCAACCGACTAATTATTGTACTACTTTGTTGACCTATATCTCTATCGGCCGCTGTTCCTCCACGTTCTGTAGAAAAAGCTATACTTTCCCTTGTCGAAGTCGGGCGATATCGCCTTATTTTAGTTACAAAACATAATTTGAGCATATTCTTTGAGTAATCACCGCACACGCCTAGGTGGAAACTCACGTCCGAGTAATTGGTTAATAGTTGGTGTTTTTAATGTTGCAAGAAACTTAACCACAAACTGTCGCATGGTAAGTCCTGAGTTAAACATTACGCCAAGGTTTCTGGCGCATGTACTTGTGCCTCTCCGATATCGACATATGTCGCGTTTATCTTTCTGCGTAGCGACTCCGACCACGTGAATGAAAGCGTTGTCACATTTTAGTCGACATTTGTAGTAATCCAACGGTCAGTATCCGCGATGCATTCCTATAGTTGACATCCGGCTTCACCCGAGTCAACGCGGTGTAAGGACGAGTGTCGTCAGCGTAAATGTAGAAGTTTAGTCCATGTTGCTGGATTTTTCTCGTCTACGTGTCTTGAATGGTGACAGGACAATCACCCCAGGAATACCCCCCCTCAACACAATACCAACCGACGACATTAGTCCCCTTTAGGACAATAAATCCCGATAGGACAATTGTCCCCCTCTCGGATAGGTTCAGTGACCGAACAATAAGCACAACTTGTATTCGTTACTGTATGTTTGCCTGAGGGATTAGTCCTTAAGGGGTAGGGCTTAGTTTTAATGATTAAGTTCTTAGTGTTACAATTTAGTACCAGAAATTCAGTTTTTACGGTTAGGGTTTAATTTTAGTTTTAGTGATTTTGGGGTTCAGAATATTTTGCGTTAGTGTATTGGGGTGTAAGCTTCAAGAATTGGCGCAGCTGCTGAAATAACTTAGGCACAATGTTTGTTTCAACTGCGCGAACAAAATGTAGATCAGAGTGAGATGTTCGAAGCTGTCTATACTTTCTTGCAGGACTGATTTATAAGACAACCGACCAAGGATACATGCTGTGTTGACGCTCACAATTAAACATAATAATGTTTCAAGATCCTTGGTCGCAGAGTATTACATCTTGCGCGAATTTAATCATACTACGCAACCTACTAAAAGTGGCCCTTAACTATAGAAATAAACCTGTACCTTTTGATATTGGAAAAGAATCAGCTTCATTATATTCATGCCGCATTGCAAGGCTGGGATTTAGAATATGACGCCTTAGCACACACTTGGGTTGCTACAGTTCGATTATACTTAGCTTGGCAAACGACCAATGTCACGTGCCATTTAGATCATATCACATCCTACTATTGCGATAAAATAGTTTGTGGCCACAGTCGGATGTATAGGACTTTCCGGGTTCGAAGTAGCATGTTGTAGAAATTACCTTGTAGAGTTGCAAATCGTGATGTGAGCACGTTCGTTGGTATTTTAGTAGTCGACATAAATATTAAGGTGGAAGATTTTATTCACGAAATGCATTAGCACAGGATGGTTGTTTGACTGATGCACTTGCATGGATCGTCATTGTAATATGCCTAAAACACCATTCAACGCACTGCAAGCTAGATACAACAGACAATGATATCTCCCACATTCGTGTAATAAATACAAACAATTAAAATTAAAAAACACAGAAAGCATAGGCATACGTTGAAAAAACGACGAATATATAGTGCATTAGGAGCGCCACGTCGGAATGTTCTCTCCAACAAGACGTCAGTGCAAAACATTCCAACAAAAACTACAAACAATTATCGTTTCACTTTACGGCTACGTGGGTTTTTAGCGGTTAACTGCAACACGAATATTTCAGGATGTACTTTAACAACAGTCATTGGCGGGCCTGAAAGACCACAGCGGTGGACCGTGACGCGATAACGGCTAGCCAATAGGAGAGTTCTCGTGGGAATTCCCCGTGGAAAATAGCATTCCTCCATAGAAATTAGAGATTGCGAGAACAACAGTGCATATATAAGTAGCGGGGCAATTACTACACTGGCATAAACGAGTTGACGAAGCCACATCGTACCTTGTTAATACCAGCTTATGGGAGACGAAGAAACAGCTCAGTTCATTGGTGTGATTGAGGTATTTGTTACGCCCGTGTTGCATTAGAAATGTGAGTTAAGTAGGGTGAAGGCAAATACCGTGTTTCACACGTAACGTAATACTATAGTTTTGTGTTCAGTAATGAAAGCAGCTACACTTAATTCATCTAGAGTTTGTTGATACTGTTCGTTTTTTGTCGCATTCAGCACTTCGGTTTACTGTTGCAGTTTTCTACGCTTCAGTGATTGTCACAGGGAGGACGAGAGTAGTCGGTTTAGCATTTCTAACGGTTTTTGGTTAATCGTATAACAAACTTATATGTGTGTCGACGGGCCAACTTGTTTACAAAACGTGACAGCAAAAAGTCGTGATTTTGTTGTCGGTTGTCGAAGAATCATACGTAATATTGTGAAATCTTAGCACGTGTCTTCTGGGGGTAGCATATTGTTCCCTGGGTTATAATAACAAAATATGTACTACTGTTACTTCTAATAGGAGCAGTTCATAAATAGTCATTACTGGATATGTATTGTCTATCATCAAGGTATTGTATTATATGTAATATACGTACGTGGTTGTATTGGGATCATATGAATGATTTTGTCACATTTACCTTTTCTGCTTATACAACGCATACCTGGCGATAGTGCTATCAGATAAAATGTCCACTGCCGCGTTGAATAGGCATTGGGTTACGTGTTGCTTCCTGTCGTATAGCTACAGTAAACACAAACGTTATCTTCTCGTCAAAGTTCACACATGACTGACTTCTTGTATTTCAGATCGTAAGACTTCCACAGTGTAAACACTTCGTCCGGTCAAACAAGAACAGTTGAACAGTAGTACGTCACCGGTCGCCAGGTGCCGCTGTAACTTTCGAAATACACGCCGATGTTCCGAGTGGCATCGAGGACAACACCACCGTCCGCTGTTGTTTTACAGGAAAGATGAACTGGAAGAAGACCACTAGAATGGAGGAAGCCGAAACCTCTCTGATTCGCTGCCTCAGTAAAAACAGAAACCATCTTGGTGAATATTTGTTTCAACTGACTAAGCGCAATTTTTCCATGTGCACAAACTGTCCCGTGCAAACCCAAGGACCACAGCGTGTGCGTTCTGTCTCCATTGCATCTGGCGCTAAAGCATATGTGTCAGCCGACGATCGTAGACACTTTACTCAAGAAAGGCGCATCCACCAAAAACATACAGAGCAGGGACGTGTCATGTTTGCTGGGATTCATCGCCAAATGTCCTAGTAAGGAAACATCAGCAGCGCTGTTGTCGGACATATCTTGTTTAAACAGAATCGACAAAGACAAGCGTACGCTGCTACATCTAGCGGCGATGAAAGGCAAGCGCGAAATCGTCAGTAGTGTGCTCATCTCACGCCAGGTGGACATCGATCAATTCGACGTAACGGGAAAGACGGCTTTGTTGTATGCAGCCGAGCGGAATTTGCCCGACATAGTACAGCTACTGCTCAATGGTGGCGCCACAGTCGACTTGACCGACGCATGGGGCAGAACGGCGCTTCATTTCGCCGTTCGAAAAGCCAGCCTGAAAACTGTGGAACTGCTAGTGTCTGCTGGAGCCAACATCTGTGCTGAAGACAAGAAAGGACTGACTCCTCTGAACTATGCATATTCGAACGACAGCATTCTGCATTTCCACGAGCCAAGAGAGAACGCAGAGCACTTGATTCTCTTTCTCCTGAAGTCGCCAACAAATGAGATTGCGTTCTGTAAACGAGATTTTGTTAACTTGGCCTTCATGATGATCAAAGCCTGTGAGAGCGACGACGTCCTTTTAAAACTGCTTGAAAATGACAGAAATCTGGCATCGCAACGGAACGACAGTGGTAAAATGTTGATTCACGTCGCTGCAGAATTCAGGAAACAAGGCGTCGTAAAATGGTTGATCGAGAAAGGTGGTGTCGACTCAAACGTCTCAGATCGCTTTGGTTTGCAGCCGTTGCACTACGCGGCCAAAGGGGGTAACAAAGATACAATTTTCTATTTGCTGGAGCAACATGGCGCTGATGTCAACAGCGCGACTCCTAGCGGATGGACTCCAATATGGATGTTGGCTCGCAACGGGTGGACAGATCTTGCTTGTGACGTCGTTCGCTACGGGTGTGACATAAACCACACGATGACGGTCTCCGATCTACGAAAAGCTGACAGTCACTACAGCCTCCGTCTCTCTCTATTCGACCCAAAAACAAAACGCGGCAAGCCACTGGCTCGGCGTGGCCCGCATTTAATCACGCTCCTCCAATTCGCCACCAAATGTCGATTCGCAAACCTTGCGCGTCTCCTGGCGGTCTCACAAGGCACAAGCCCGACGTATAACAGGGTCAATAAAGTCGCCGGTGCAAGGAAACACAAATCTCCTAAAATTATTGCGGTCACCAGGACCATTAGGCGAAGGGGTACATCGAAAGTGCGCTTTCAATCTACAAAGAGATAAAGGACTGGTCCTACTGCGTCGACATAGTCGGATGTCCAATGTCCATTGTATTCTGCTATAATTATGTGTCGGTCGTTTTATATAAAGAACTTGGCAACTTTCGTAGACGTTATTTATTGAAAGAAACGACATTTGTTAAAATGTGGAGTGTATTCAATTACGCTAATAAGTAAGAACCGCTCACTTTGGCAAATCTGTGCATCATGACTGCCAACTGACCAGTGGTGAAAATAAAGTATACGCCATTCGCATGATGGCGTAATTACAGTAAACTGGTCGTTTCTTGCTTGTGAGTCACGCAAGGTTCACGTCATTCACTCATCAGGTTATTCATGCATAATTGCCACTATCTGTCTTCATATTTCAACCGGTTCTTGGTGGGGAACACTAACTGTAACTAACTGAGTAAATTAGAAGCGTTTCGCTATCTGTTACGCTACGCTACGAGACGGGTGAGCGCTCTATGCTGAAGGAGACGGGAAGGCGGTAACATTGGTTAACACGGGAGGGCAGAATGTGCAGAAGACAGACAGAATGTGGCTGAGTGTTGAAGAAATGAAACTGTGAGGAAAGAAGAATTATTCTTAGATAACGACACAGGACAACGCTGCTAATAGAGTAGTTAAGAGGAAAGAAAGTTTTTTGGGGGGTTCTGTCGTTAGAAAGAGTAGCGTAACTATAGAATACGACCTTTAAGCATGCACCACAACGGCGGATATAGTGTTGTGCTCAGACAGCGATCAGTCAAGTATTTGGCAAGTGGGAACAGCTTATAGGGAAAGTGGCATGGTTGGGAAATACAGGTCGTTCACAAGGAAACCCAAATAGGGATGGTTTGGATAGATCAAGTAAGAGGAAATGTGTTATAATGGGATATTGTATTTTATCCGGATATATATATATATATATATATATATATATATATATATATATATATATATATATATATATATATATATATATATATATATATATATATATATATATATATATATATATATATATATATATATATATATATATATATATATATATATAGCTGAAATCATTAGAGTACAGGGCGAGTATGAAACATTTATAGTTCTAATACGTTCATGCTTTCCTTTCTCTACACCTCGTAGAACCAACCAATGGACAGAATGTGGTCGAGTTATGTTATCATAAAATGAATTAGTTGACAACGCTAATAACGGGCATTCCAATTTTACTTCTCCCCTTCGACTATCCAACTTTCAACCATTCAGTCGTACAAGTCTCGGTAGACGTGTTACGTGCGTCAGGGTATTACTGCTATCGATGCATTCGTGTCCTAAAACAAGGACAAGGCAGTTGATACAAGTGTAGTAATAGCGCCGGGCACGTACGTTTTTTGTCGAGTCCGTCGGATTAGGTTAGAGGCGATATACACTAAGGCAACTAGTCAAGGAGCCCACAGCGAATACGCACATTTACCCCCATACAAAGCCATTAATGATTATGTAGAAGGACCAGTTGCCACACACATGTATCACCATTCTAAGCAATTAACGATTATGAGGAAGGGGTTTGTTCCCTTACAAAATATACGACCACGCCCGTTTTCAGTGTTATATATCAGGTGTTTGTCTGTTAGGCAATTCAGTCCAAATATGTTTTATTAGTTAACTGATTACCCGCCTGGTACCTATTGTAATCATAATTATCATAAAAAAACATTTATGAAACGTTGTGTATTCTGTTCATTCGAAGGGTTTATTTTTTACAATATTGGACTAAGTTTTCTCTAGGGTTTTGTATTTACCATCAGGAAATGGAGAAGGAGACGCTTTACAAAGGAATAAATCACAGATGTTGCGTTTACAGACGATAGTGACTAGTGGTGGCTTCAAATCTGCACAGCGATTACATGTAAATGTCGCAAACAATACGGGAAATACTGGACTAGCTTTGAGTATATAAAAACCAAGGTCGTCATCAGCAATATAATATATGACTGAAAAATAATAGACTACTAGTTTTGAAGCACTTGAGGATGTAGACGACTTCCGGTATCTAGGTTCCAGGATACTCAGAACAAGCAAATTGCATTGTCCCAGCATGTCGAGCACGTGACAAGCTAAATAATATATGTACGTCCAAAATAGGAAGCTCGTGTTGATCAGGGCCGATGTCAAAATATATTTTAATGGAGCT
Source organism: Lamellibrachia satsuma (assembly GCA_033239005.1). Taxonomy (NCBI): domain Eukaryota; kingdom Metazoa; phylum Annelida; class Polychaeta; order Sabellida; family Siboglinidae; genus Lamellibrachia; species Lamellibrachia satsuma. The sequence continues at coordinate 768,418 of BSQZ01000065.1, forward strand.
GATAACCGGTACTCAGAAAAGACCTGGAGAGGAAACTTGACGGGAGTTACACTAGGATGCTCAGGGGGTGTGTACATGTCCACTGGAGCAATAGACGGACAAACACATAAAGCTGTCGGGATCTAGACAAGCTTTCGAACAAGATTCGAATTTAATTTAAATTGGTTTTGTTTGCATAAAAAAATACAAGAATATAAAATACAAATTTTCAACAAAGAGTCGCACCGAACTAGCTATTTACTGTTATCAGCACCAAGAAAGATCGGTGTCAATATTCGTCTTGTGGACACCCAGTCACGACAAATAAAATAGAGGGAAACAAACACTAAACTGTTCTGGCTCGATGTTGAAGTGGCTGACCTTCCTTCCCTAATGAATGTCTTCCTTCCCTAATGTTGCTAAAGTGTGGTTGTGACAGTGTGGTTGCTACAGTGTGGTTGTTACAGTGTGGTTGTGACAGTGTGGTTGTTACAGTGTGGTTACTACAATGTGGTTACTACAGGGTGATTGTTACAGTGTGATTGTTACAGTTTGGTTGCTACAGTGTGGTTGTTACAGTGTGGTTACTACAATGTGGTTGCTACAGTGTGATTGTGACAGTGTGGTTTTACCTGGCTTAAACGACCGATGTCATGTGTCACTTAGTTCGTACCACGTCCTGCTAATGCGATAAAATAGTTTGTGGTCACGGCCGGATGTAGGGCTTTCCGGGTTCGATGGAGCATGTTGTAGAACCTAGCTTGTAGACATTATTTTTACATAGCTGATAGCATGTCCTGTTCCCTAGTGACGTCTGGATATACAACTTCCTGCATTAGTAAAAGGATAGGAAATACTTAATGTGCGTCACTGCCTCGATCAAATAACATTGCGCAGCACAACGTAATGCGAACACATTCTTTACTAGTTTAGTAGTCGACATAAATATTCAGGTGGAAGCTCTCGTGCAGGAAATGTATTATCCTTGGATGGTTATTTGATTGTTGCAGGTAGTAGTAGCATGGATCCATTTAACCACTAAATGTCGTCATTGTAAGAAGCTTAAAACACCATTCTACGCACTTTAAGCTAGCTACAACAGAACATTATATCTTCCACATAATTTGTCATTCATGTCATAAAACAATTAAATCAGACATGTTAATTTTATAAACACAGAGAGCATTGGCATACTTAGCGTTTTAGAAGTGCCACGTCGGAATGTTCTCTCTAACAAAGCGTCAACAACTCGACAGGTGCTAAGCTTAGTAAGAACTGTATGCTGATACAGTAGCACCGTGCACGCACATTTCTTGTATTGTCGGTCGTGTATGGTTAGATGCGATACCAGTCAAGGAGCCCGCAGTGAATACGCACATTTGCCCCAATTCAAGACCATTAATGATTATGTGGAAAGGATCTGTTCCCATACAAAATATATTTTCACATTTACCCACATTAAAAACCATTAATGATTATATGGAAGGAACCTGCGAAATCTTGTTTTAACTGACTACCCTCCTGGTACCTGCTATTATCATAATTTCATTAACAAACATTTATTAAAAGTCGTGCATTCAGTCCACTCAAAGGGTTTATTTATTAAAATATTAGATATTAGATAAATTGTTCAATAATTCTCTCTTGGCGACCCTAAATTTCTTCATTTCTCTCTCTCCATGTGCTCCATGGGGCTCTGGCGGCACACCCCACCGCTTTGGTATGGCAGTACCCCTCCCGGGGGTTACATTAGAATGCTCAGGAAGTTTGCGCATGTCCATTTGAGCAATAGGCGGACAAACACATAAAATTATAAGGATCTAGACACGCTCTCGAACAAGACTCGAATTGAATTAAAATTTAAGTTATTTGGCATAAAAAATACACAATACAAATTAACTACATAGAGACGCATCGAACTAGCTGGTCACTGGCATTGCGAAACAGAATCAGTGTCAACATACGTCTTGTTGGACACCCAGTCACGGCAACATAGAGACGCATCGAACTAGCTGGTCACTGGCATTGCCAAACAGAATCAGTGTCAACATACGTCTTGTTGGACACCCAGTCACGGCAACATAGAGACGCATCGAACTAGCTGGTCACTGGCATTGCCAAACAGAATCAGTGTCAACATACATCTTGTTGGACACCCAGTCACGGCAACATAGAGACGCATCGAACTAGCTGGTCACTGGCATTGCCAAACAGAATCAGTGTCAACATACGTCTTGTTGGACACCCAGTCACGGCAACATAGAGACGCATCGAACTAGCTGGTCACTGGCATTGCGAAACAGAATCAGTGTCAACATACGTCTTGTTGGACACCCAGTCACGGCAACAAAAAACATACGGAAACAAACACTATGCTGATCTGCGAAAACCTCGCTGTTGAAGTGGCTGACTTTCCTTCCCTAATGAGCATTCGACCATTGTGGAAACTGCTCCGGCAGACCAATTATGAATAATAATGAAAGACAATATACTATGAAAGGCACTGCACTGTGAAACTAACACTGGAGAAACATCTACTTATAAGTAATGAATGTGTATTTATGAACATATCTGTCGCGGTTTGTTGTATACATATTCATTATACAAAAGCGTTGACTAAAAACAAATCGACTTTATTAGGAGCACATTTTACTACACACCAAGCATTCTCATTGGTCAAGCCGTGCCGGCATGCATATCATTAATGTGGCGACTTCAATGGTAAATGATAAGATAGTTTCGCCATCTAGCGATTAACTGTTAAGTATAAGCGTTCTGTCACATCTCCTTCTTCAACAAAAGTACGTCTGTACTTGCTAAATTAAAGAGGTACTACTGCTGTAGTCTAAACAAATCAATAAACACGAGTGACAATCTGTACTACAGTTCGTAATCATTTTGCCATTTCGGCGGCTGTCTATTCCTGATAGACCGTCGTGGTACGGGAGGAGTCGGTGTCTCGGTGTGATCCGTTCGCTGCGGTACTTGATCGGGGATGTTGATTTCGCGAGGAGATTCATCGATGTCATCAGTGTTCGTTGGTACGTTCAACAGTTCTGCCGTCGAGCGCAGCTGACGACGATTTAGACGATACCGTGACCCGTTCACTTCTATTTCGTAGGACCGGTTGCTCAGAATGCGTAGGCATCGCCCCATGGACCAGTTTCTTTCGCCTGGCAGTCGCATTCGGATAGTCTCTCCGGCGCGTAGAGGCGCTAGCGACTTCGTTCCTCTGTTGTAATGAATCGCTTGCGACTTCTTCTGTGCAGTCAACTTCTGCGCTGTTTGTTTGGCTATCTTCGGCTCGAGTAGCGAATGTGTTGTCGGCAGCAAAGTCCGTGTACGGCGACCCATCAACCTCTGTACTGGCGATGTGTTGAAGCCTTCGCTCGGAGTGTTGCGCCACGCCAACAGCGCAAGTAGTGGATCCTGTCGATCCTTACGTGCTTTCATCAGCAGAGCCTTGCATGTCTTCACTGCATTTTCTGCCTTTCCGTTAGACTGGGGGAATCGCGGGCTCGATGTGATATGTTCGAATTTCCATGTTTTCGCAAACTCTTCGAACTCACGGCTTGCAAATTCGGGCCCATTATCCGTCATGACTACGGATGGGATTCCATGGCGAGCAAACTGTACTTTGAATTGGGCTATTACTGACACTGACGTCTTCTTGTGCAGTTCTGCAATCTCAAAGTAATTGGACCAGTAGTCGACCATGATTAGGAAAGTCTGCCCAGCAAGTTCAAACAAGTCTCCTCCAACCTTCTCCCACGGACGAGATGGAAGTTCATGGGGTTGTAGAGGTTCACGACATTGCGATGGCATGAATGTTTGACATGTGCTACATCTTGATACGTAGTCTCTGACCTCTGCGCTCATACCTGGCCAGTATAGCACTTCACGAGCTCGTCGAACGCAACCTCCGATTCCAATGTGGCTGCTGTGTATTTGCATTAGCATGTCTTTACGCAATGATCGTGGTACTACTAGCTGCTCACCTCGGTACACAAGTCCATCTGCTTCTATCAGACTACTACGTTCGTCGTAGTATGGCAAGGCTGCTGTCGGACAACGTGCCCTCGCTGGCCAGCCTTGTCGTATGATCTTGATTAGCACTTGTGTTTCGTTGTCTATGGCAACTTTGTCTCTGAACTCGTCTCGTTTCTTCTTAGTCACCGAGATGTGCTCGTGACTGATCGATTCTAGCGCACGAATCTCACTGTGTTCATGCTGCATGCCTTCTGTCGTATCTCGGTAAGCCCGGCTGAGTGTATCTGATATGTACATCAGCGACCCTTTCTTGTACTGCACATCCAGGTTGTACTTTTGCAGTGCGAGACACATGCGTTGCAATCTCTTCGGTGATTTATGAATGTCTTTCTTGAAGACTGCCTTCAATGGCTCATGGTCCGACTCGATAGTGACCATGTCTCGTCCGTATATGTATTGGTCGAACTTGTCACATGACCACACGATCGCTAAGAGTTCCTTCTCGATCTGTGCGTATCGTGTCTCTGTGTCGGTTAGAGCCTTTGAAGCGTAGCAGATCGGCTGGCCCTCCTGAAGTAACACTGCACCCAGGCCAGTTTCACTTGCGTCGCATTGGATAGTGACTGGCTTTCTCACATCAAAGAAGCGAAGTACTGGCGCTGCAGTGACTGCCTTCTTTATCGCCTCCATTGCTGTTGTGTGTGAATTCGTCCACCGGAACTCTACTTCTTTGTCGTCTAGTCTCCGTAACGGCTCCGTCATGTCTGAGAGTCGTGGCATGTACTTCGACAGGTAGTTAACCATGCCCAGGAATCGCTTGAGAGCTGTGATGTCACCTGGCTCGGACATCTCGATTATCGCCTGGATCTTCTCGGGGTCGGCTTTCAGTCCCTCTGATGTGAGAAGATGGCCCATGAAACGCACACTCGATTGACATCGCTTCACTTTTCTGCGATTCAACTTTAGGTTCCACCTCCGACACTTCTCGAAGAACGCTCTCTCGTTCGCATCGAGACTGTGGAGTACTTCATCTTCTGTCTTCCCGAATCCAGCAATAAGGAAGTCGTCGGCGATGACTTCGACGCCATCCAGATCCTCGACGAATTCGTGCATGGTACGTTGCCAGACTTCTGGGGATGAACTAATCCCAAACGGCATTCGATTCCATCGAAAGCGTCCAAATGGTGTGTTGAATGTCGTCTTGTAGCTTGATTCCGTGTCAAGTCTTTTCTGCCAGAAACCATCTTTTGCGTCCAACACGGTGAATTTCTTAGCGTTTGTAAGCCGTGTTGCGACCTCTTCAATCGTAGGCATTTGATAATGCTCGCGACAGATGGCCCGATTCAAATATCTGGGATCGATACATTTCCGCAATTTGTCAGGCTTCACGACAACCAACACGCTAGACACCCATGGGGTTGGTTCTGTAACTGGAGTTATAATGTCTCGCTGCACCATTTCATCCAGTTTCGCTTTGATTTGTTCTCTCAACGACACTGGAACTCGTCGAGGTGGATGTATCACTGGCTTCACTGCTTCATCAGTCACTATGTGATACTCGCCCGGAAGGTCACCTAGGCCTTCAAATACGTCCTTGTATTCCGTGAGGAGATCCGACTGTGCCTTCACAGCCGCACGCACAGCTTTACGTAGCGACGAGCGAGGAGATGGACGTTGCCTTTCGATATAATCAGACTCGGCTGGAGTCGGTGTTAGCACTAGTGTTTTGCTCACATCGTTCACACTGCTGTCACTGTCGTTTATTGTCACAAACCCTAACGCAGTGCACGTCTTCAAAGACAGAAGCGGAGTGAAGTCATCTTCAGTAATGTTGAATGCCAAATTACTCTGCTTGCCGTGTTGCCATACCGGAAGTGTGACAGAGCCTAATATTTGATAGCGCTCACCTGTGTAGGTCTTTATGAACTTGTGGGAACAGCACTGCACACGCTTCATCTGGCTGTCTCCCGTTACTCTACAATATGTCTTCTTTGATAGCACATTGCACTCGGCGCCAGTGTCCATTTGAAACTGCACTCGGCTCTGTGGTCTTGGACGGCCAACGTCCACAGTAATCACTGCCTTCGATGAGTTGTCTCCGATGAGACCGACGAAGAACACTTCTTCGTTCATGTGCACATTCGACAACTGCGCCACTCTACATTTCGCCTGAAAGTGGTTCTTCTTTCCACACTTTCTACAGGTTTGCCCATAGGCGGGGCATTCGCGTTTCCCGTGCTGACGCCCACAGTTCTTGCAGTCTTGTTCTACTGTTGTAGCTCTCTTCGGCGTACTCGTCTTTTTGTATGTGCGATTAGCGGGTGTACTGGCTGCATGACGCGTCTGACGTTTTCTCACAAAACTCACGACGTCATGAGTGCCACTTTGCATAGCTTGTAATTGTGCACTTGTCTGCTCTGACGCTTTACAGATGTCTATGGCTTTCTCGAGGGTTAAGTCATTTATACGTAACAGGCGTTCACGCATCTTGTCGTCACGCAAGCCTAACACAAGCCTATCGCGGAGAATTTCATCAGGGGTTATCCCATCGTGCGCGCAGTTCTTGGCGATCGTACGAAGCTCGGTGAGATACGCAGAAATGCTTTCGCCCGCTTCTTGTACGCGATTATTGAAACGAAAACGTTCGTATATCATCTGTGTACGAGGTTCACAGTAGCTGTCAAATTTTGACAACACCTGATCAATGCATTGTTCGTTTTCACCAGCTAGCCAAGTAAAAGTGTCATATACTTTGGTTGCATCTTCGCCTATGACTGACAAAAGTGTTGCAACTCTCACTAAGCCATCCTGCTTATTAATGCCTGTTGCAATTTCATAACGTAGCCATATCTTTCGCCATTGCTTCCAGCTAGTAGCTAAATTATCGCCCATTGTCAACGGTTTCGGTGGGGGCAAATTTGCTGGTGGTGGAGGTACCGCCACCCTTTCCCCGGATGTACTGTCACTGTCGGGCCTGTCTACCTCCGACATGACTGCTGATTTAGCTTCTTGCTTGCCTCTTAGCGTTATGAAAGTTCACAGTACCTAGCTTGAATCGCCGCTAGCACAATGCACAACACGTTACCGCCCGGAGCTGTCAGATGACGTCAGCGCGTCCACTTCTTCCCGCTCGAACAGTCCAAGTTGTTTCAAGAGATCGATGTAGTCGGCTCAAAAGTCTCATTTTTAGCCTATGTACTCCGTTGCGATTATCCTCGTTACGCTCAGTCGATGCTATAGTTGTTTACAGACACCATTTCGTACCAGCTTTTTACACCATGTCGCGGTTTGTTGTATACATTCTCATTATACAAACGCGTTGACTAAAAACAAATCGACTTTATTAGGAGCACATTTTACTACACACCAAGCATTCTCATTGGTCAAGCCGTGCCGGCATGCATATCATTAATGTGGCGACTTCAATGGTAAATGATAAGATAGTTTCGCCATCTAGCGATTAACTGTTAAGTATAAGCGTTCTGTCACAATATCCGTTTGTAGTCTTTAGTCCCTGCTCGACCGCAAGTGCTCGGTCTTTTTCTCCCCAGAGCGCATACAAGTGACTGCTTTTGAAAATAGTTTTACAAGTGGCTCCGTCGTCTGGATAGTTATGAAACTAGCGCCGACTTTCGCCTAGCCTCGATTATGCAGGCTTCTGGATATGGCGCTACTCTTTATTGTTCACATCAGAGACTGGATCCATACCGTAATTTTCATTGTAACATCAATTATGCATGCACCCAGAATCTGGGTGCATGCATAATTAGATTAATCAGGCTCTGATCCGGAATTTGGCTGACTCATTAAGTAAGAGTGAACTTTTATCAGCTCACACAATGCAATTCGAATCAACTTTAAACTGTTATTACATCGACACATTTATTGTGCAGAATCTCGATAATTACGCTGATTGGCTGCTGGTGCTTCACGGTAACGCCCACACAATAACAGTCAACCTTCGGAGCTAGACTCTCTTCTCGACGAGTTCACGAAGACGACTGTGAGTCGTATAACCGAGATTAACTCTCGCCCGCCTTCGTGAGCTCGGCGAGAATATAGTCTGACCGGAAACGCCTGGTGCAGCTGCGTTCTAAGAACTCTTTTTTCTACGTTCCCTTTTATCAGCCAATTGTGCGGCACGTTTCTCTTCTCCAATCGGTCAGCCATGTGCGCATATCCATGGCTTACTATTTGTATCTCACTGACAGCTGGATTACCTTCGCAATGCTCATCAAGACCACACTTGATTTTCTCACCATCGATATTCGAACGTTGAGCCCTGGTTCATGATTCTTGGTAGTGTTCTTTGGAGCATGTGTCAGTAGCAGACGAGTACTTGTATTAAAATCACCCCGAGAAAAACAGCTAATTATACCACTATGCAAAGCAGTATTTAGGCTTCGTTTAGACTACACTATGCCAGCTTGGGGGCCAAATCATAAGAAATACATATATATATATATATATATATATATATATATATATATATATATATAAACATCCTAGAAAGAATACAGAGGAGAGCAACTAAAATGATTCCGGAACTGGGAGACCTTAGCTGTGAAAAACTCTTAGACGAATGTGGTTTAACAACACAAGGATATTGAAAGAGATTAAACAGAGGTTTCATGATACTGCGTTGTTATGAATATATTGGTATAAGTATGTGTCTCACTTAAGGAAGATGAAAGAAGCAGAGAACAGAGTTTCATTAGTGAAGGAATAGTGTAGATAAGATAATATCAGAACATATTCATTCTCACACAGGACAATAAAGGAATGGAACAAATTATCTGCAGATTGTGTAAATGCTAACAGCGTGAATATGTTTAAAAACAAAATTTACAAGTACATCAAAAGGGCGGGTAACACGTGACGAATCGTTGCACCCTCGATAAGCCAAAGGCTTCCCTGTCTACTTGCCAACTGGGATTTTCCTTTTGGATGGCAACCCTGTTTAATTCGTTATACCAACTATGATCAATCGTATAAGTACGTATGTGTGTGTGTGTGTGTGTGTGTGTGTGTGTGTGTGTGTGTGTGTGTGTGTGCGTGTGTGCGTGTGTGCGTGTGTGCGTGTGTGCGTGTGTGCGTGTGTGCGTGTGCGTGTGCGTACCATCTGCGTAAGTACATACGGAATTTAGTCAAGCCTGTAACTAAGTGGCATAATCAGCACTGAATAATCTATCAGGAATTCCCATCACTGTTTTTATGAGAATAACCCTCTTAATGTAATCTCGCCAAGTCTTAGGTGGAGTCGCTAATGCTAACATCGCACCGAACCTGAAATACTGATATTCGTTCATAGGTTCATACCCATGGACACACAAACAGTTCACATAATGCTAACACCGAACCGAACCTGAAGTACCGATATTCGTTCATAGATTCATACAAATGGACACACAAACAGTTCACCTAATGCTAACACCACACCGATCCTGAAGTACCGATATTCGTTCATAGTTTCATACCCATGGACACACGAACAGTTCACATAATGCTAACACCACACCGAACCTGAAGTACCGATATTCGTTCATAGGTTCATACCCATGGACACACAAACAGTTCACCTAATGCTAACACCACAACGAACCTGAAGTACCGATATTCGTTCATATGTTCATACCCATGGACGCACAAACAGTTCACCTAATGCTAACACCACACCGAACTTGAAGTACCGATATTCGTTCATAGTTTCATACCCATGAACACACAAACAGTTCACATAATGCTAACACCACACTGAACCTGAAGTACCGATATTCGTTCATAGTTTCATACCCATGAACACATAAACAGTTCACCTAATGCTAACACCACACCGAACCTGAAGTACCGATATTCGTTCATAGTTTCATACCCATGAACACACGAACAGTTCACATAATGCTAACAACACAACGAACCTGAAGTACCGATACTCGTTCATAGGTTCATACCCATGGACACACAAACAGTTCACATAATTCATAATACCCTTCCCACTTCTACTACTTCTCTCCCTTCTAACAACATTATAACATCATTATCGTCACCATCATTATCATCTTCATCGTCACCATTACTATAATCACCATCAGCACGACTACCATAACAACTAATGATGCCGCCGCCGCCGCCGCCGCCGCCGCCGCCGCCGCCGCCGCCGCTGCAACCGTTTCTGCCATACTAATAGGGATATTACGGAGATAACAGACGACTATGTCATAAACGTTCTGAACACCTATTTCCCTGTGCGTGAGTATAGTATACATGCCGTGATATACGTGTTGCTTCAGGCCTAAATGATCTAACCTACAGGCAATTCAATTAGCATGGCGGCAGGATGGTGTGCGGTTAGTAAAGCCGCCATGCTCTACCGCAAATACACTCCTAGGGGGAAGTTCCAAAAACTTCCTTCTACGCCACACGCATGCTTATTATATAATTTCGATAAAAGTTCACCGCGTACCCAACCTGAGTTGGACAGGTATTCAAGCGTAGTGGTTAGCAACTCGCTACCGACAAGCAGGCATACTGCCCCTGGCGTTCACGCCAATGAACATGATCATCGTGTTCATTCACGTCCTTGTCACTAAAACTAACTTCTGCGTAATTAGCAAATACAGCACCCATTCAACAAGAGGGTTTTCTGTTGCGAAAATACTTCCTCTTGTGCCGTACTGTAAAATCCGATCATGGATCTAACACAACAAAGTGGTATTCAGGTGTGTGCACCCGTGCGTGCACGTGTTGTTTCTTTGTATGTACAACAAGTCGTGAGCCGCGTGTTAGACGCAACGAGGCGTGTCCGGCCAACAAGCGAGAACCAATGGAGGTTTGGCACGCGGCGGCTGAACAAAGACCAACAAGGAACCAACATCTTATTTCTTATCGGACTCGAACTTAAGGCCGAGTTCATACAGGTGAGTGTTATACTCTGGTGGACCGTCTGAGATCGTTGTATCGCGTCCTTCTCCGCAGCTAAAACCGTCGCATTGAAATACCACGTTGATTGTGGTATCATTACGCATGTGAGTTCCATTAAAATTGTTGTTTGCAGAAACGTATTTGGGGTGGGGGGGGCATTGATTATTTTTATATTTTACGTATTTTTCTTTCTTTCGTGCGTGCGTGCGTGCGTGCGTGCGTGCGTGCGTGCGTGCGTGTGTTCGCCTGTTCTGCAAATATAATAGAATACATGCATTATTAGTCTCTCCTCTGTTCACATTACGGTTGTTTCCATTTCAGGACGGAAATGTCAAAAACACGCGCCAGCTGTCGTCAAGACTTACACTAGCATTACAAGCATCGTCAATCACCGACTGAGGCTACGACTCAGAGAAATGGAAGATGCCGAGACAAGCCTGCAGTACTACCTCACGCAAGATACCGGCCACCTTGAGGACTTTCTGTCAAAATTTTTTCAGCGGGGCCGCTTCGTGGAGAAATTAGTGACGCTGGTCAACACCCGATTAACAGTGACAATTCCATACGATGTGAACTCCGAGTATATGCCTCTCGGTTACGCCATCGTCCAGAATGATCCAGAATCCGTAGACCTCTTGCTGCGCTACGGCGCATGCCCACATACTGCTCCATGCGCGTCCGCAGACAATGCCGTCAGCGTCCAGTCTCCGTTACATTTGGCGTTGTTACGTCATAGTGTCCCCGCGATCGTGGATTCTTTGCTGAAGTATGGTGCCTCTTCGGCGCAAATACAAAGTGTGTCGTCTTTGCTTCATTTCATCGTCAAATGTCCGAGCAAAGCCACCGCAGCTGCATTAATGTCCTACATGTCAAGCTTTGACAGAACGGACAGTGACGGACGGACGCTGCTCCACCTGGCGACGATGAATGGCAACGACGCAGTGGCCAGACGTGCGCTCAGGACTCACGAGGTGGACGTTGACAAAGTCGACACACTGGGTAAGACGGCGCTAATGTATGCCGCTAAACGGAATTCGTCCGTTTGTGTACAGCTACTACTACACGGTGGCGCTACAGTCGATATGACTGACGCGTGGGGCAGAACGGCGCTTCATTTCGCCGTACGCAGAGCCGATTTGAAAATAGTCGAGCTGCTTCTGTCTTCAGGAGCTGACATCGAAACAGAAGATAACAAGGGGTTGACTCCTTTGAACTATGCTTTTTCCAGCGATGATATACTGCATCGACGCGAGCCGAAAGAGAATTCTGAAGACCTGCTACAAAGTATGTTGAACTCCACAAAAAAACGAGTTTCTCTGTACAAACGAGACTTTGTTAACGTTGCCTTTCTGATGGCGAGAACGTGCGAGACTGAATCAGTCATAATAAAACTGCTCGAAGATAACAGCAATCACTTAACTCAACGAAACGACGATGGTCAAATGTTAATTCACGTCGCTGCTGAATTCCACAAACATCGCGTCGTTAAATGGTTGATAGAGAAAACTGGTCTCAATCCAAACATCTCAGACGCTGTCGGTTGGCAGCCGTTGCACTATGCGGCCAAAGGAGGAAACAGAGAAACATGTGTCTATTTGCTGAAGCAACATGGCGCCGACGTCAACACTGCAACACCTAGCGGCTGGACTCCAATGTGGATTTTGACTCGCAACGGTTGGACAGATCTGGCGTGTGACGTCATGCGCTACGGATGTGACGTTCAGGGGATGCTGACGGTGTCCGCGCTACGACAGGCTGACAGCCACTTCAGCCTGCCCCTGTCGTTGTTCGACCCAGAGGAACAAAACACCAAACCGGTTGAGTACGCTCAGTGTGGATCGCGTCGAATCGGGCTCATCGAATTCGCATCTGAATGTGGATTCACCGAAGTGACTGACGCCATTGCTATAGCAAATAAAAAGCACAAAGCCTACGATGAGAATTCAAAGAAAGGTGACGATCTCCCATCAAACATTCTCGTCACTACCAGAACCAGTATTACGAACATGCTCTGTCAGTCTCTTAAAGCAGGTGTACTATCTCGAACGGTTCACGCAAACGCATTCACATAGCTGTATTACTCGACGCAGAATTTAACCAATAAAAGGAGTGCTTTCCTAATTAATAATGACGTTGTTCCACTGTACATAACACATTAGCCCTTATATAACATGATCAATGTACTAGACCTATATTGCAGATATTATTCACGGTGCCAAACATTGTCACGTTTTCAGAGGCAGTAACTACAGTAAGATTCAAATAGAGCTGTAAAAAATTATTAACGAATTAGGGCTGTATGGGGCTTACTGCAATGTGTGATTTACATTTCACATGCATACCATTTAATGTACTGTTGGTATGTGTGAGCCAGTGTTATATAATACTCATGTAATGTTGGTTTGTATACACAATGTGCTACATATAATGTATATTGTCCGAAGAAAGTCATCGATGTTAGTTATCTTTATTTAAATTGTGTTATAATGTTGTAAGGGTACGAAACTACGTATACATAGGTTTATCATATGGATTCAGTTTATGCAAATAAAGACGTTTATTTGTATTATTTTTGTCATCATATCATCATTCATACCATTTCTAGTGTCTTACTTGAAATGTGAAAGCAGCACACGTGTTGCAGAGAAACAGTCATCTGCAGACGACTGGGATTAATCGTACGCATAACAATTTACATACGATATGTCTCGCATTCATCCATATTAAAAAGCATGACACCAAATGCGTCGGTATCGTGCGGCAAGCTGGAGAATAAGATACGGCAGTATGTAATATTGCTATTGAACGTGTTGGGTTGGTAGTAAATTATAACAGTTATAGAGACTACGTTCAAGCAAACCTTCGCAAAAGACTTCGCTAGTAACTAAATGCTCCCGACGCCGGTATGATCTTTATTCTTTATTATCTAAAGCATACATTGCATAATAAATTGGTGAACGAGAGAATCAAGCATACATGTGCAGAATAAACTGGTGAACGAGATAATCAAGCATACACGTGCAGAATAATCTGGTGAACGAGCGAATCAAGCATACATGTGCAGAATAAACTGGTGAACGAGATAATGAAGCATACACGTGCAGAATAAACTGGTGAACGAGATAATGAAGCATACATGTGCAGAATAAACTGGTGAACGAGATAATCAAGCATACACGTGCAGAATAATCTGGTGAACGAGCGAATCAAGCATACATGTGCATAATAAACTGGTGAACGAGAGAATGAAGCATACATGTGCAGAATAAACTGGTGAACGAGATAATGAAGCATACATGTGCAGAATAAACTGGTGAACGAGATAATGAAGCATACACATGCAGAATAAACTGGTGAACGAGAGAATCAAGCCTACGTTTGCAGAATAAACTTGTGAACGAGTGAATCAAGCATACATTTGCAGAATAAACTTGTGAACGAGAGAATGAAGCATACATGTGCAGAATAAACTGGTGAACGAGAGAATTAAGGCCCTGTTACGTTTCATCTTCTTCTTAATCTTATTCTCTTCTTATTTCCCTCCTTCTTCTTCTGATGCGTAGCCGGTCATTGGCTCCAACCTGTTCGGTCTTCGCCGGAAGTGAATATTTACATAAACAATGACAAGGCGGTTAACGAGACTTGGGTGCCCTGTTTAACCACCACAGCTCACAGCTATTAGATTACGGCGTTTAACACCGAGCGTCCATTTTGTATTTGAGCGCGTTGCGCCGCCTGGCGAAACGACCCTGGAACTAGCAATAATGACAGTCGCGCCAGGCCGGATTAATTCTGGGTCTTGTTATTCAGCTGTTGGTTGCACCAACCGATGGTCAAATATTTCCCAAAAGCATTTCTTTTCTTTTTCTAACGAGGTGAGGAAATAGGAAAAATAAATATCAGAGTGGACGTATCGGTTCCTTTGGGCCGCCAACTATGTCGACCGCAACGCTATAGTGGGTGATGTTTTTGCATAGACATTGGAGACGCTCCTTGCCGTGTGCGCGAGTGGACACCGCGTAGGCCTAACCCGTCCCACGAGGCTGTCGCTTGCGGGGACAGACGACACTAGATTTTTCCATAGGCTGCCATAATAACGTTTCTTTGGATTCAAGGAAAAATTTTCACATTTCACAGCAGATTTATTTTATTCATATTAACACACATGCTGTGTGAAACTCGTGAGAATGATACACCTCGTTTGTTCGGAAAAACGCTCCCACAGCTGATACCCCTAAATTTTCGCATCTGTCTATTGACATCAAATGAAAGATCTAATGCAGAAGTAGTACAGAAAAATTAACTTTTATAACGTGTCCGATGTGAAAGTGCTCTGAAAAAATTTACTCATCAAACGCAATAGTGCACTTTCTTAGGGACTCTGTATGTGGGTAATAACGGACGGATCGTAAATATGGTGGGTGGCCTTGCGGCGTATTGCTTCGTCGGTCGGAAGAGGCGCAGATGAGCACACAGGCGTCACTCCAGTAACGGCATGTCACCGGAGAAATTGTTGATTGTGAATGACAGTTCTTCGGCGACCTGGCCGTGGAGATCGATTGCCCGGTAGCTGGAATGTCGAAAGCGGCTCCCCATTGGCTGCGCTATCGAGAGCGGCTCCCCCGTTCCGTTACCGTCGCTGTGGCTCCCCGGTTGCCATACCGTCGGAGCGGTTCCTCGGTCGGTCTACTGTCGAGAGCGACTCCCTGGTAGCTGGACCATATATAGCGGCTCCCCGGTGACTGGACCATCGATGGTGGCTCCCCGGTGGCACTTCCGTCGAAAGTGGCTCCCCGGTGGCTATTCCATCAATAGAGTCTCTCCGGTAGCTGGAACTTCTAGAGTTGCCCCCCCCCAGCGGCTGAACCGTCGAGGGCGGCTCCCCCGTGGCTGGAAAATCGAGAGCGAATCTCCGATGGTTGGATTGCGGGACGGTTCTGTTAACTATTATTGTATTTATTTATTTATCTTATTATAATATAATATAATTAACTGTTTACTCACAACTGTTACTATGAGCATAGGGCCTACTCGTTATCATTGTAAGATATCGCTTTCATATATAGAGCTCATAATACTGGTATAAAATGGTTGTTATGCCTCGTCGTTGCTGGGACTGTTTGGTTACGTTTTACGCTTCAGACGCCACTTGATGACCTGGCAACTATATTACGTCATTTTCTTGGGAAGCCGTTGCCATTATTCAATAATGAAAGTCTAGTCTTTTCAGATTGTCTAACAAGATTGGCTTTCTCACAATACTGGCTTGATCACAATACTGGTTTTTGATTCAGATTTTAGGGCATACAATCCGCGTGTGGGAATCCATCTTCGATGACCGTCTGGAAAATCATATTTCACTTCTTGTATCACGTCATCCTGAGTCACTGAACTTCAGCATTCTATCTGTCATCATTGACATTAAGGATGGTTAAAATTGTGTGTGCATCTGTGTCTATCACTATCACCATTCGGTATCCAACTTTCGTATGGGTGGAGCATTAGAGATTCACCGTTGGTTACGCCGTTTGCATAGTAGTTAATATTGCATGTTTCGGGGGGGTGCTGTTTTTCTCCCCTTTGTCTTGCTTTCCCGCTTTTTGGATGTAAAAAACAAAAAAAATCATTGTAAAATCAATATATTTGTTGCACACGAGGCCATTCTACGGACACGTTATTTCTTTGGTCTCACCTGAGTTCACATTTCCCTACGCGTGCTTTCTGTGCGAACGAGAACGGAACATCAAAATGGCGATCCGTAAGCAACACGTTAAAAATGACGAAAAACACTACGACATTTAAGCTGAGTGGACGAGGGTATTTCCCGCTTTTCATGAAAATTTTCCTGCTTTATAATTATTATTTCGGAGAATATGCCACACCAGAAACATATGTTTATAAAAAAAGGTCGATTTGTCGCCATACTTACGGAAAACTTGTGTTCCGAATTATTAATTCGTACGTTTTTCGAGAACACGGACCCAGGGTGATCGTTGCTATAACAGTGGCGTCGCGTAGTGGTCTGTAGAAAAGTCATCACGAACATGTGGCGCGTTCTACCGATCTTTATGGAACAACATTGTCCTTCATCAACCCGCTGGCGAATGCTAACAGTAACACATGAAGCACAGCGTATTCTGATCTACATATTTCGGTTTGAATAAAATAGCGTATGCTTTATAACTGCTGTTATTCATAAGAAAATTCCACTAAAATGCCACGCTATGAGTTGACGTTAATTCTGAAGGCCTTGGAACGGGTGAGGTTGCGTTATTATTGTACCATATTATCGCCCATATTTCTTTGACGGCATAACACTCATGTCAACGTCACGTTTGCAAGATATGTGCATGGCTTCATCTATCTACGCAATGTTTGTCACTTAGTTCCATCCAAGTAAATATATTGAATTCCGTATAAGAAAGGATTCTGAGGTTTTTTCATCATAAAAACCATCAGGCATCACCAGTCGAAGTCGTGAGATTTCTACAGCTAGAACTAAGAAAGCGTAAGAGACATAAACTTAAGAAGGTTAATAATCACATTTTCCGATAACCCTATTATAGCCCGGTGACGGTGTCCTTCACATCCATCTGCAGGAAGTTAAATGAACACATAATTAATGAATGAAGTTAAATGAATACATAACAGTTCGGGAGTCCGAGGTTCTATGCCCTACATTCACCCTTCTGACTCTTTCATACAGCCCTGGCCTTTCAAGGTGTCTGTGTGATCCCTTACTTTAGATTTCAAGTGTCCATCCGCTGCCATCTTGAGTCAGCTCAGGTCTGTGCCAACCAGTCAACTCGTTTCTTCAAAAATACGACTGAACTCTCAGATACAGTGTTCTTCGAGTAATATACTTCAGTACTAACTAACTAAAGTACTAAGAAACTATTCCATCTTAGATCACATGCCGAACAGAGGCACTCACTTCTGTCTGGTGTCCAGTGTGGCATCGCTGGTATAGCCTTTCCTGTGCATAGCACCTCTATGGAGTGATTCAGGAACCAGATTATTGATTGCTGTGTTGTTTGTTGAAAAAATATGCATTCTAAAATTTGTCTGCGGACTGCCAGATATGAGCCGAGTGAGAGTCCGATGGAATCTGACTAATTTCACATGAAAACCAATGCCTGCATAATATTTAACAAGATTTAACAAGATTTGCCATCCAAGCCAAAGGCCCAGATGGCAAGTGGACAAGGAAGCCATTGGCTTATCGAGAGTCCAACAATGTTCACCTACTTATAACCCGCCCTCCTGATATATGTGTCAACCTTGTTTTTAAACATATTCACGCTGCGAGCAGTTACACAATCTGTAGACAGTTTGTTCCATTCATTTATTGTCCTCTGTGCGAACGATTGCTTCCTGATGTCCAATCTACATTGACCCTTTACTAATTTTACCTCATGTCCTCTAGTTCTGCTATCCTTCTTGAGTGAGAAAAACATATTTTTATCAATATTTTCATACCCATTCAATATCTTAAAAACTTCAATCTGATCTCCTCTTAACCTCCTTGTCTCTAAAGTTGTTAAACCACATTCTTTCAGGCGTTCTTCATAACTAAGGTTTGTTTTAGCATTATTTTTCTAATTGCCTCTTTTGACAAGTGTTTCTTTCTACACCGTTTTCCTTGTTTTTGGAAGGGAACAAATTTATCATTATATTAAGCAAAGTCATGGAACACTACCATGGTGGCTTCAGGCCCGGCTGTTCATGTGAATCCCAAATAATTATTACAACTCAAGACCTTGCAAAATCTCTTAATAACCGTGAGCAAGTTGATGCTGTTCAACATGTCCCATGCCAATGATTATTATTAAAACAACAACACTATGGAATTTGAGGTCTGTAACGTACCACAAATTATGTGGACAAGGAGTTGTTTTTAACATGCCAGTCCCAGCAAGTGGCTGTGGATGGATAGTCATCTGACTGGGCCCCAACCACCTCAGTAGTTGGCAGGGGAAGGCAGTGTTTGTTGAGCCACCCATGTTTCCCAGGAAACTACAGCATCGACAGTTACATGGCACCACTTAGTGATTGAACATGTTATTAAAACACGATTGACGTACAGTAAGAAATACTTGTCACAATCGTCAGAAAATGTGAGTTAAAAGTTTTTTAAGTTTTACGACACTTGTGACAGTGATTAGTGTTTGCTGGTGTGTAAACTATTAACGCATGTGACATTATTATCTGTGCAGTTACAAATGGTTTAACTAAGCACAGGGAAGACACTTAATTATGTCACTTTGCACATTAATGAGAAGTTAATTAAAAAAGCTTAATTATTGAAATGGGGCTAGTTGAGCCGCCCAAGGGAGGGTTAGTAGAGCAGTGGGTTAAATAATGAAGACGTATGTTCTTTATCCCAAAATACATCAACATATTTGCATTTAGTTACACGGGTTGCGGTTGGCTTATAAGTCTATTTTAATTAACTGTTTGACTTATTAATTAAGCGTGTAGACTTGCCAGACATGTGTTGCACTCATTGGGTAGATGTGTTGACTGAGTTGTTATTAAATTTTAGTACAAGGCCTTCATAAATTATACAAATAAAGCATTTACCCAACTTATGCTACACTGTGGCTCAACTTACCCCACAACAAGTGTCATGTTAGTTGAGCCAGCTTACCGACCCTATTTCAATCAGCTGCATATAATTATCTATGCATACTAGATATATTATCTTGGTATAAAATGATCTAATAATCATATCTTTTGTGAGCAAAACAATTTTGACATTTGAGTATGATTGTTCCCTACATATCAAAATGTTGTGAACATCAAAATACATCAATAAATTGTTTTTTCATCATCAGATAGCTAAAAGACAACATATTAGCAGTTAGTTACACTGGTTGCGATTGGCCTGTAATTTTATATTAATTAAGTGTGTTGAATTATTAATTAAGCATGTAGTCTTTTTATAGACGTGTTGTAACCATTGTTTGCTGAGTTGTTATGAAATTTTAATACAAGGCCTACGTAAATTATACAAATAAGGCATTTACCCAACTTACGCTATACTGTGGCTCAACTTACCCCACACCAAGTGTTAGTTGAGCCAGCTTACCAACCCTGTTTGAATCACATATCTATGCATACTAGATATAATACTATCTTGATATAAAATGATCTACTAATAATCATATATTTTGTGAGTATAAACAATGTTGACTTATGAATATGATTGTACCCATGCTAGATATCAAAAAGAATGAAAAATGACTCAACTAACACTCCCTTCACCTATCCACTGCTGTTTTTTTCATTCATCAACAATCTGCCAACCAGGATTTCATCTAAGCTCAGTCTCTTTGCAGACGACTGTCTCGTTTATAGAACTGTCTCCAGCATAGACAACTCCTGAGGTCGAGGAGAATCATGGTATTTTTGTACTGTTGACTAAAGTTCACAGAAGTGATAAAAGACCTGTCTTAATCCAATCAGCATAGTTCATCATGCAGGTGCAAAAAAGTTGGTCATACGATGTTAAAATTTGCTCTTCTCTTTTAGCCCGAATTAGTGAAAGCCATCAAACGTTCAGCTGAAGCTGTGATGGAACGAGGAGGAATTGTTCGATCATTTGAGAATCTGGGCACGCGAGAACTGCCCTACAGAATGTTTGCACATGTTGGCCGAGAAAAACGAGGAACGTGAGTAGCCATTCTACTTAAATTTAGTGGCACAAACAGGTTTTTTTAGGCCTTTCACGCAGGCAATTTGCCCGTGTGGAAACCCTCCATGCCCACGTGAAATTCAAAAGTAGATAAAAAATATCGTGTTGTGTATATATACTCTGTGATCCACCTGATAAAAATAAAAACATGTTTGCCTGTGGCCGTGTGAAATGGTGCACTGCCCATATGAGCTGAACCTTTAAAAAACCTGGACACAAATAAGATTACAACGTGTTGAAATAATAGTATGATACTACCGTTAAATATTACCTCGACTCTTTACTAGACAGAAACCCTTCTTATTCCTTGCCCTCCAGTAGACAAAGAATTTGGTAGCTAATTGTGGTTTATGTTACGCATTGCTAGGCTTAAAACGAGGATATATCGACAACCTATGCATTAAATTATATGAAATGGATTGTACTGTACACAGAAAAGGCCCACATGGATTGTGCCAAATCAGAAGTACCAAGTCACACTATGTAGGCTCTACATTGTAAGCTGTTTATGAACCGGCATCAAACTAGTTGTTACTTTTGAAAAATGAACACATGAGATATAAACTTCCAGGTTCAGGTATGTTACTGCACTGGGATATTATAAATACACAGTATAGTCGTCAAGTTTATTGCTGTTGTTATAGGGAGTTACACAACTAATGCCCCCTGGTGATTAACAATGAAAGTAACTGGTGCATTTATTGTACAGCAGAGGGCACCACATCATTATTGTCATGGAATAATCTCTCCAGAAGAGTACAATTCTGCACAGCAAAGACAAAAGCAGTATCTACAAAAAAGGCAAAAGGAGATAATTGACTTTTAAAGTTTTTGCTCTGCCAGCATGTCACAGTTACTGCATATTTCAAACTGCTTTAACTTGGAAATATGATGGACTAGAATGACCAAACTTTGATAAAGAATTGAGCTGATACAGCACAAGTCGATTGTTCAATAATCTGACTTTCATGAGTTCTGTAGTTACTGCATTTTACCTTTGCACGGAAAAAGTATACTTTAATATTTTTTAGAAACATGCCTATATTATGTTTAGGGAAATAATCACAGAGTAGGCATGTAACAGTTACCTGCAAAATATATATTGCAATTGTAACAACATCAAGAGGTTAAACTTATAAACAGTGTATGCAAAAGTCAGGAAAGTAGATATTTTGAAATTCCACCACTAACGTAATTATCAGACATTGGTATTTCGGAAACAAATTAACATAGTGGACTGTTGAAGAAGAGGAATGTGACGAAAAGTCACAGCTACTCATGTGTTATGATCTGATTGGGCAAGCCCTAATTTTATGGGAGAATACGTGTCATTGTGAGCAAAAAGACAGTTTGAGAAACAAACAAAAACCTTAAAACTGACCCATTGACACATGCAGTGCGAAAGCTGATTAAACATTAAAACAATTATAGATTGCATCAATAATTATTTCACTTCATCTTTCAAACGATCTCAACGAATAAAATCATGACGCACATCTCCCATCACACTGATTCACCGTTTCATATGCTGGTGACGAATTCGTATTTTTATGCATTGAAACAACACCTCGCCACTCGTTCATTATTCACATTGAGAACCGTCAAAACAATTCTAAGACAAACACGAGGAGTACATCACACAAAACAATTCTAAGACTAAGTAAGTTTGACAAACACGAGGAGTACATCAAGCAAAACAATTCTAAGACTAAGTAGGTTTAACAAACACAAGGAGTACGTCACACAAAACAATTCTAAGACTAAGTAAGTTTGACAAACACGAGGAGTACATCAAGCAAAACAATTCTAAGACTAAGTAGGTTTAACAAACACAAGGAGTACATCACGCAAAACAATTCTAAGACTAAGTAGGTTTGACAAACACGAGGAGTACATCACGCAAAACAATTCTAAGACTAAGTAGGTTTGACAAACACGAGGAGTACATCAAGCAAAACAATTCTAAGACTAAGTAGGTTTGACAAACACAGGGAGTACATCACGTAAAACAATTCTAAGACTAAGTAGTTTTAACAAACAAGAGGAGTACATCACACAAAACAATTCTAAGACTAAGTAGGTTTGACAAACACAGGGAGTACATCACGTAAAACAATTCTAAGATAAGTAGTTTTAACGAACAAGAGGAGTACATCACACAAAACAATTCTAAGACTAAGTAGGTTTGACAAACACAGGGAGTACATCACGTAAAACAATTCTAAGATAAGTAGTTTTAACGAACAAGAGGAGTACATCACACAAAACAATTCTAAGACTAAGTAGTTTTAACAAACAAGAGGAGTACATCACACAAAACAATTCTAAGACTAAGTAGGTTTGACAAACACAGGGAGTACATCACGTAAAACAATTCTAAGACTAAGTAGTTTTAACGAACAAGAGGAGTACATCACACAAAACAATTCTAAGACTAAGTAGGTTTGACAAACACAGGGAGTACATCACGTAAAACAATTCTAAGACTAAGTAGTTTTAACGAACAAGAGGAGTACATCACACAAAACAATTCTAAGACTAAGTAGTTTTAACAAACAAGAGGAGTACATCACACAAAACAATTCTAAGACTAAGTAGGTTTGACAAACACAGGGAGTACATCACGTAAAACAATTCTAAGACTAAGTAGTTTTAACGAACAAGAGGAGTACATCACACAAAACAATTCTAAGACTAAGTAGGTTTGACAAACACAGGGAGTACATCACGTAAAACAATTCTAAGATAAGTAGTTTTAACGAACAAGAGGAGTACATCACACAAAACAATTCTAAGACTAAGTAGGTTTGACAAACACAGGGAGTACATCACGTAAAACAATTCTAAGACTAAGTAGTTTTAACGAACAAGAGGAGTACATCACACAAAACAATTCTAAGACTAAGTAGGTTTGACAAACACAGGGAGTACATCACGTAAAACAATTCTAAGATAAGTAGTTTTAACGAACAAGAGGAGTACATCACGCAAAACAATTCTAAGACTAAGTAGTTTTAACAAACAAGAGGAGTACATCACGCAAAACAATTCTAAGACTAAGTAGGTTTGACAAACAAGAGGAGTACATCACGCAAAACAATTCTAAGACTAAGTAGGTTTGACAAACAAGAGGAGTACATCACACAAAACAAGCGCTAGTTAGAAAATAGATTGGTGCTGTTATTCCTATTTCCCTCTCACGAAAGAAGCTCACTAATCAATTATTTATAATTTGATTATATTCATTAAATTATAAATGATTGATTAGTGAGTTTCTACTAAACTCTACGTAGATTTTTATTTTTTAATGTAATATATTGAATTACTTTTGTGTGCATATGGCAATATCAGCCTTGTGCTGGCAGTCTGAATAGTTGAATGATTAATTAAGCTGTACTTTATTACTTGGTCTGTTCATTTATTAAGTTTTGTATAGTGTTTTACTATAGCTTGCATGCATGCAAGGTCATCAGTCATACTAACTACATTGGACGAATGACCCTGTTTTCTCTAAGACTTATGTAAGTCATCACCTTTGTAAGTATAATATTTTGCCCGTGCTGTTCAACAATAAAAAAAGGTTTAACAAATAAACCATGGTGGTGTCCAAAGGTTGAACATGATAGCTGACACGTAGGTAACAAAGTAGTAAAACGTTTGATGTACATGGTGATACAGCCTGTTTGAATGGACACGTTTATCTATGTGACTTCAAAGCATCTTGCTGCATATGATAACAACTGGTGCTGTGTTTGCACTGGGTCCAACCAAGTCAGAGTGGGAGCCCTATTCTGGGATTCAAAGATTGGCAGAGGCAACAGTGTGTAGTCACATGGGGTAACTTGTAGTCACATACCAATTTCTACTTTAATTAAGAGAGACCCCAGTGTTTATACTGGTTCAAAGCATCTACAATTCTAGGATACTCAAATCCTTATTTCCCTTACACGAGAGTCAAAAACAAATACATATGATGATATTTTTATTTACTTATCCTGTCTATACCCAAATTTGCTGTTGAAATGAACAGGTCTGATGGGGGTGAAGTGTAAATGGACTGTTTAGCGTGCTATATAAGAGCATACTTTTCCTTTTATAAACTCAGCTCTTGCCAAAGTTTGCAGTCTAGAGGTTACAATTGCCAACAGAGAGGTCATTGTATTGACCCATGTAGCAGGCATCCTGCAGGAGTTCAACCTAGTGAAATGAGGCACCTGTAAAGTGTAAGAGATGACAAGGCTAACTAGACTTGACTTTGTACCCAGGTTCTTTTGTCCTGCTGGCAGGGCAGCATCCATGCGTGTCCCAGCATGAAAGGCAGTGGTGAAATCTATATTCATCTTGCCGCTGCACTCGTTGGCCACCATCTTTCTTCTCCCGCTTGTTGATTGGCGGTCATGGTCGGTCAACGGCGTAAACGGTGGTAAAAAAAGTCATAATTTGGTTAGCGTCAGTCTGGCGAGATGCCGAGCCTTGATAAGGTGTTGTCGTCAGTGAAAGACGTTGGCGATAATCAATTGGTTTGAATACAACTGAGGTAATGATAATAATGATGAAAAACTTGATGATTTAAGTTTGCCATTTTCAGTGTGACTGAGATATAGACACCCCGCGGGACCTTTAATATGTTCACATTGTTTATCAGCAACGTTGTAGCGTCGACAAAGGTGTGTAAGAAACAGTTGCTAATGAAAATGTTGATATGTCTGAGAATTTGGCTTCAAGAACGCTTCTTCTTTCCAACGTGTTCTGCCTTTTTCGCTATGTCTGCTCACATGCCATTTAATTATGCGGTCAAATCAAGCAGTGCCTAAACTGAAGAAGTTGTGTTCTAAGTATGTATCTGGTTCTGGTAATATAATAATAATAAATAATATAATAATAAAACTTTATTTTGACACCATCAAATCATATATAAAAAATTATATATATTAATTAGGAAATAAAATGCTAATACCGTCAATATTACAGAACATAAATAGGATTGATAATATGTAATAAGATCATTAAAAATGCAATATCACAGCGGTAAAACCCATAGTGGAAAAAAGAAATGTCTTTAGTAGCTTCTTGAATTGCGTGTGGTTGCCGTTTTCACGTATGTTAACAGGCAGTTTATTCGACAGCGTGGGGCCAGCGCATGCAAATGCTCGGTGGCCGAAACGTTCCAAGTTGACTCGTGGCACATCGAGAAGTAGCCCGTCGGCAGAGTATAGGCAACATCGTGGTGCATACTGGTGAAGCAGGCCTTTCTGTGCAGTTCGGGTGTAGCAGAAAAATTCCTCTATTTTTATAACTAACTTATAAATAACATATAATGATTTAGTTTATATATTATGTGCGTGTGCGTGTTTGTATACTTTTAAATGTACTTAAGTACCAGTACAAGTACTTTTCATTGACAAACTATTTCAGTACCAATATATCATGGTTTTAGGAAAAGTACTTAAGTCCAGTACAAGTTCATTTCAAATGTACTTAAGTACAAGTACCAGTACTTTTGACAGACTTAACCCGTTTATTTTATGGAGTAGGGACAAGCTTGTAAAATTATGTGATCATATTATTGTTTGTGAGGGATGCGCTCTGAGTATCACATCGGTTTGAATGTCAAGATGAGAATGGCTTTAGTGGCATTTTGATATCACTTATGAATTTGAGATGCGGTCACTTGAACTGGTCACTGAGTTGAGAGCACAGATAGAGTTCAAAGTTGTCTTCAAAATGTACTCAACTGGATCACTCACTGGTGCATCTGCCCTGGTGTTAATCAGGCCTGGTGTTAATTACATCTAGATAAATTACCAGGTAATTACCCTATTGAAATGTACTGATGCCTGATGTCCAGCATCAAGGTGTCCCTCACTGTCTTGTCACTGGATTTGTAGGGAAGCCCAGTGACCCACTGACCAGTGGGATTAGGAGGTGGGTGACTTGACTGACTCATCGACTCATTATTGCCTGATCACCATTTGAAAGGACTTGAAAATTGAAGTACTTTTGGAATGTACTTAAGTACAAGAACTTTAGATTTTTACAAATGTCCTTAAGTACCAGTACATGTTTTGGTACCTGCCTGCTTTTATTAGAAGAAGGTGGTTTACAAAAATATCCCCCCAAACATTGTGGTTGAATTAATTTTTACTCTATATATATATAATGCTACTAGCTGTAGGAGAGGGTTAGCATGTTAAACATAGTAATTTGGTGATAAACAAACTTACTTCCTGTTTGTAAGTTACGTGGTTTTATTCAGTACTGAAAGATTGGGTATCTACAAGTCTTTGTAAATGTTGGGATCCAATAAAGTTTTTACATTGAAATATTGCACACAAATGAAGAAGATAAGTTTCTGTATTTATAATATCGATACCTGTAACAAAAGATTAGCATATTAAACATGGTCATTTAGTGATAAGAATTGGCTTCCTGGTAGTAAATTACTACCATACCACTTTAATCAGTAATGAAAAACCCCATAAATTCTGGCTAACAAGTTTGGCTTCCTAACTTCCTACCAGCTTTTGTTAAAGAAGAAGATGTTTTGTAAATTATGTCTTCAATGCAATTTGTTTCCTGCAATAGTTCTTAACAAGATTGCCATCCATAGCTACAAGCTCCAGATGGCAAGTGGACAAGGAAGCCGTTTGGCTTAGTGAGTCATTATTTATCTGTATAGTGGAAGGCAGTGTTAGTTGAACCATTGGATTAGTTGAACCACCCATGTTTCTCAAGAAATTACAACAGAGACAGTTGCATGGTACCACCCAGTGATTGAACATGTTATTAAAACGTGATTGACATACAGTAAGTATTGTTTGTCACAACAGTCAGAAAATGTTAGTAATTATTATGTTGTTTGATCTTTTTCAAAACTGTTGATGATTTCGAATAATGTCTGCTGGTGTGTAAGCTGTCAACACATTTATTGTCCGTGCAGTTACAAATGGTTTAACTATGCACAGGAAAGAAGATTATTTACATCACTCCGTGCAGTAATGAGAATTTAATTTTAAAAAGTTTAAGAGCCGCCCAAGGGAGGGTTAGTTGAGCACCGGTTAAAGAACGAAGACATGAAGAAAGAAGGAAGAAAGAAGAATGTTTTTTACCCAAAAATACATCAAGGAATTCATTTTTTCAGAACTAATTGGGACATCATATTAGCATTTAGTTACACCGATTGCGATTGGCCTATAACTCTATCGCACATTCATATTCAGTAATTACCAGGTAAGCATGTAGATTTATCAGACATGAGTTGTGCCCATTGGGTGGATTTGTTTGCTGAGTTGTTATGAAGTGTTACTACAGGACCTACATAGATTGTACAAAAAGAAAACATTTACCCAAATACACTGTGGCTCAACTTACCCCACACCAAGAGCCAGCTTACCAACCCTATTTAATCAGTTACATATAATTATCTATGCATATTAGATATATTTCCTGTGCATAAGATTATATTCTAATAATCATAGTTTATGTGAGTAAAATAAATTTTGTCTTATGAATATGACTGTGCCATAGATATCAAAAAGAATGAAACATTGCTCAACTAACACTGCCTTCCCCTGTACTTACTTAGGCCCGTTGGCTCGCTGGGAGCACGGGCCATCCACCAAAGCTCTTTGTACTGTTCTGTGCCATCGTTGTTATCTCATCTCAGATGTAGCCCATTTTCTTCAGTTTGGTGTCCACGTTTCGCCACCAGATATTTCTGGGCCTTCCTCTTTCCTTGGGTGTTCCATGTCAGTGCCTGTCTGGTGATGTTGGTTGGGAGTTTTCATAGTGTATGGTCAATCCACTGCCATTTTCTCTTTTTGATTTCTTTTTTACTAGAAGCTGTTTGGTCCTTTCCCAGAGAGTGTTGTTGCTAACTTTGTAAGATAATTTCAAATTCTTAATTCTGTGCAGGCATTAGCGCCCTGTGCGGGCCTATTATTTGAGCCCAAGCCCGACCCGCAATTAGCAGTTAGAGTCCAGGCCCAGCCCAGGCCCGCAAAAAAATTTCAAGCCAGGCCCGCAAACTAGAATTTAGGCCCAGGCCCGAACCAGAACGTGAATGTTTGGCCCAGGCCCGGCCCACAAGTTTCAGACCCATACCCGCGGGCCAAAGATGGGTAAGCCCGCGGCCTGCAAGCCCTCCACCTGCTAAGTTTAGAGAAGATAAACCTATATTCTTATAAGAAAGACGAAACACAAATAAACTGTAAAACAGACTTATTGTTTTATTAAATAAAAAATAATATATAAACATTGTATAATGTTTACTACTGAAATACTAATGTCAGTTGTTAGTAGCGTCTAGCTGGTAGCTAGTACTAGCTACTACTATGTCACCCACTGGCACTGACACCCAGTGGCATTTCCAGCAGGCCTGCTGTCACTAACCTGAGACGACGGATCAGATCAGGTTCAGACATGTGTGAATTAGTACAAGTGTGAATGAATCAGTACTGGGGAAATTGTAGTAACTAAATAGTAGACACTAGTTCACATAATTGAAAAATACCAATTACCAACTGGGGTGGGTACTAGGTACTGGCACTATTGGGTAATGGGCAGTGGATAGTGGCCAGTGGGCTGGTCATTCAGGCAGGCAATGTTTGTAGGGAAGACAATAGAATGTCCACTGGTTGGGTCAAAGGGTGATAAGTTGATAGTTAATCATGGCTTGATTGCCTCTGCAAATATGTCTAAAGTAAACATTTGGGGCTGGCTGCTTCCAGCCAGGTGAACTTAAGTGGCCTGGTATGGGGTCATTAGATCCATGCAAAAGGGTACATTCATGCTAAAAATATGCAGTTTTCAGAGTCTAGACATCACAGATTAAGGGATAGGAAGTTAAGTTTGAGCTGAAGAAGAATGATGGGAAACATGCATTAACTGTGATGAAGCCAGTGAAACAAGTGCCACTACTCCAGTCACAGTGTCTTGGAAAGCCAGTACATGTTTAAAGAATTACAATACAAAGATATGGGCATGCGACTATGCATATATTTTATATGAAATGTCTCTATTAAAAGAATGCACATTATTAAAATGATACCAAAGGAAGTCCCATTGTTGAAAAGAGGTTAAACTGCATTCCAATGTATTAAGCACTAGTGTCATTCATAATTCCATGCAAGGTCTCAATTTGCAACTATATAATAATAAATAAATAAATTTTAAGCATTTATTAAGCGGAATTACAATTTATAATCAGTTTTATTAATAATAAAATTAATAATCTGGGCCCAGCCCAAGCCCGGCCCGGCCCGCTAACACCAGGTTTGGCCCAAGCCCGGTGTTTTTTTCAGGCCCCGTCCGGGCCCGCAATATGTAGGCCCAGGCCCGGCCCAAGAAATTATGCTGCGGGCCGGGCTTGGACACAAAGTTCGGCCCATGCAGGGCACTATCAGACATCTATGTATAGTATTGCCCTACACGGGCCGGTCTTTGGGCATGCGACCAGCCCAGCCTGCTGGCTTGGCCAGGCCAGGCCTCTACTAAATTTTTTGTGCCGGATTGGGCCTGGGCCTAGTGTGAACAGGCCGGGTCAGGCCTGGGATGGGCCTGGACCTAATAAAAATATTAATATAAAACCCATACATATTACTACTACATAGTACATACAGAATACAGCTGTTACAAATGCATATTTTTGGCATGGATGCATTGAAATAGCAATATTAATGTTTTTAGAATGTTATTTAATAAAACAATACATATGTATTACAGTTTATTTGTTTTTTGTTTTATTATAAGGTAACAGGTTTTTCTTTTCTAAATTTAGTGTGCCTCGGGTTTGCGGGCCACCGGCTTACCAGTCTTTGGCCTGCGGTGATGGGCCGGGCCTGGGCCAAAAATTAACAGGCCTGGGCCAGGCATGGACCTAAATTCTAGTTTGCGGGCCTGAGCCGGGCTGGCCTTTACAAATTTTTGTGGGCCTGGGCCGGGCTTGGATTCTAACTGCTAATTGCGGGCCAGGCTTGAGCTCAAATTATAGCATGCCTCTATTAAGGTATTAAGGTATTAAGCAAGATCTTGTATTTTGTTATTAGGCATCTATGTATAGCACGCCTCTTTGGTATTGTGCAAGATCTTGAATTTTTTATCAGTCAAATGTCAGATGTCTCTCACCTGGTTCAAGATGTCATTTTAGAAGGAAAATGGCAAAACACCTTGAGATATCTTATGGTGACACGCTGTCCTGAAAAGGGTGCATGTCATATCTTAAAAACTACTCATCTCAACCAGATTAAAAATATATTAAGTCTGCGTGGAAAGAAGACCACCAATGATATAATAAGTAATTTGCATTAATGTAACCATGATAACCAGATACTCTTTGAAATGCTTCTGGGGTGGTTTTGCAAGAAATGGAAAATTGAATTCTTATATATATGCCCTATTGTTTTTTATTTTAATAAGTAATATATCAAATGCGGGAATGAAGCAGTTTGGCTGAACAAATAGATTTCGGAAGAAAATTTTTTATTTTAAACATGAACTAACAATATTTTATCAAAAGTAAGTATACCCTTAGTGGTTAGATCAGATCAAATGCCTCATCCTATGTATTTTTTTATGGTAAACTTGATGAGAAGGATAAACAATTTGACCAACCAAGATTGTAATGTGCTGATTAGTTTGTATTGGTGCCACCAGATGGAGTCACTGTTTTTGGTCAAACGCATATTTTGAAGTTAACTGTGCGATGTCTTTGTGATACGTTTTTATGTCTCCAGCAGGGATACAAAGTTTAAAAACTACCAACCTGTTGGAATAAAATGGTTCCTGTCACTGATTTATATAAAGTACCTTATGTTTTATACAAACATTTGCTGATGTATCAATACAGGACAAGTTGCTGCTTAGAATACAAATTTGTTTAGTCTGTTCTCCTCTAACCCTGTCCTGTCTCCCTCTGTCTTTCCCTTCTTCTTCCTCTCCCTCACACTCTCCATCCTTCCTGTCTTCTGGACAAGACAGGGAAGCTCATTGGTCCCCTCTGCCTAGTTGCTCTGCCATTGGGAAATAAATGATCCCACACAGGATAAACATGTAGCAGAGCTCTTGGTCTCTATCAGCAAACCCACTAACAAAACAAATATTCCTGCATTAGCCCTGAACAGGGCTGTTTGGGCTGCAGCCACATAAGACAAGCTTTGGCTATGGTCAGTTGTGTAATTTTAGCTAATTAATGTAATGTAACTTTCACAACTTCACAACATTTTTTTTATTAGAAAGTGTGAAATTAACAGTATAATGACCTACAGTGACACATTAATAGTTATATATTGCAAGAAAAGGTATCCAGTTAAATCTATTTGATTTGATGATTTTTTTTTACTTTTAATGGACTTTTAGTTTGTGAGCACAGTGATTGGTTTCTGAAGCTAGACTGGCACATTTATTAAGCTTTTATTAATATTATTATTATTACTACTATTATTATTTATATACACCATCGCATATATATTCTGAAAATTATAGAATGGAATTATCCCAAACTGTTTGATTTTACTGTTAATATATATTTAACCAACCAGACTTAGTAAATTACGTTATATCAGTTCCAATTTTACACCAGTTACAAATTCCAATTTCAATTACATCTATACATCTAAACAAAATATCAATTCCAATTACCAATTCCATATAAAAATAAAATAATGGCAAACAAATATTATATTTGATTGATTATCTGTAGCGAATAATTTGTGTTAAATGTCATTGAAAATATAATTGAAAAGTAATTGAAAACACCAATTACAATGTAACTGACCCCAAGTCTGGAACTAACATTGGTTTCTATCGAGTATGTGCCTTAGATGTTTCACTTTGACATCTGTAACAACAATGATAGGCAAAGTCATTGATAATCACTGCGTGTTTACACGAATATTATGTTGCAACAGTCGGTAAATACACAGACATAGCCTCTGATTTCAGCATTCCGGACACAATAAAACACAGTATTGCGAAATGAGTGCATGTGTCTTATTTATCAAACTTTTATTTCACACTCATTCGCGTTCCTTTGAAGCATTGTTTTCCATTGTTTAGTCCCCTGGAGGGCCGAGTCTTGACATGAGACAGGTCCAAACACCTAATTGTGTCAGGTTTAATTAACTCT
This sequence comes from Lamellibrachia satsuma, assembly GCA_033239005.1. Classification (NCBI taxonomy): domain Eukaryota; kingdom Metazoa; phylum Annelida; class Polychaeta; order Sabellida; family Siboglinidae; genus Lamellibrachia; species Lamellibrachia satsuma. The sequence continues at coordinate 801,129 of BSQZ01000065.1, forward strand.
CTTCAGGCAAGAACTTATCAGATAGGTGTACCACAACATTGCTAGACAATCAGGGCCACCACTGACAGTCAGTCAGCCATACAAGTGAGAAGAAACCAAGCATTCGAATGCATGATCGATTTTATATGTAGATACTAGATAGATACAACTAAACTGTGCAATCAGTGACTGTGTTTTTGTTGAATGCAGCGTGGATTTAAGACGTGTTTCCACATATGGAGACCAATGTGGAGTTGCTCCTCCTGTTTGAGAAAGTAGTCTTCAGGGTTTCTATGCAGAATGCCATTCCAAAAGATATTGCGGGATTCTATAGTAATGGAGTCATTAAATTTTGATCATAATTTTCCAGACTTTAAAGTCAATGAATTTTTTTTTAAATGGCATATGTTTTAGTAATAGGCTGATAGCTCTCACTTGTTATAGAATCATTACGCAAAACAATCAAACCTGTTTTGGTGAAATCATCGGAGAAACAATTAAATGATTGTTTACCAGATCCTGGTAAACATTCGGCATTAACATTCGGCAAATAAGGGCAAGAGTGTTCTGTCTGTATATACTATAGCATAAGGCTAAATATATTCACACTTTAGCAATGGTATGTCTGCAAGAACTGCAGTCATGAAGCCAGTGTCACTACCATGGTCAACCACCTAAACTGGCACAGCCTCCCACAAAGGAGATCTGATACCGGACTTGTCAAGCTTTATAAGACCATACATGGTATGGTCGCAGCTACAGCTTCATCATTAATGATTTTCTTAATATATGGAGCATTACGTGTGTGATGCAGAGAAATGTAAATTCAGATGGATGCATTAGTTATTGCTTAAGCCTAAAGTCTGCCAAGTTAGGCTTAGGTTATATATGTGTTAATAAATTGCTTTATCATAATTAAACATATATGTATAGGTATGCTATGCATGTGACTGTGATTGGTTATTATTTTTTTCATAAAAATATAAATCTGGTGTTTCATGTGTGACACATTTTTGTTACATGTGACACACGTGTGCAATTGACCTAATAATGGACAGTATTCTTAGTATATATTAACTGTTTTCCTAGCAATATGACATGCTTAGTACATGTTGTAATAACACAACACAACAAGGTAAGTTAAGTGTAATAAAACAATAAATTATGTGACATTTATTTAATATGCCATAGTTACTATAGACTATAAGATCTGATCCATTTCATCTAATTTTTATTCACCAAACCCACAAACAAAAACAGCATAATTTAAAAAACATATATCTAGAGTGCTAAACCTCATCATGGAACTTATTATCAAACATGTAGTTTGCAAGCAGTGTCAATTACACTGACCCACTGCCATAGCTGTGTGCCAATCTGTCACCTTTTCAAGGCTCATTAAATCAGAACTCTAGAGCCATTTTTTATTTTCTCTGCTCAAGAGACTGCTCTTTTCCAGGTGGGTCCCTCCTGAAGTGTAATAATACACTATAGTTCCTATATGATGAGGAAGTAGAGTTCTGTTTTTTTGATAAACCAATTTTTTTCAAGGAATACATTATTTTACAGACAGTTTCTCACAAATCATACTTTCTGATAAACATTCAACATTTAATTTTTTTTTAGTGGTTGTTCAGTATTAAATATAATAATCTGGCAATGTAAATCAGTTAGTCCACAAAAGTAGCTAGGTTATGTTGTTAAATGTATCGCTTTCAAATTTCAATTGCTAAATGGCCTGAGTTTTACTCAGATGTCAATCTGCAGGACACTGCAGGATCTGTTGGAAATTCATATATGTTATAAAAAATATATAAACAGCTTAGGACATGTGTTTCCAAGTTGTACTAATTATATCAGCTAGTTATAATCACATATGCTTACAACACAGTAATAAATAAAAAAATAAATATTCAGAGAGGAACAGTGACATCATATGAGGCTGAACACAATGCAAATCAGATGTTTTAAAGAGACAAGGGTATCATAAGTTTCTCCTGGTGTGTTAATTATTATTACTTTAGTGTTGTTTTGCCTCCTTGCCACATATTAGCAACTAAATTATAGCAGTTAAAAGCCTGTGAAATTACATTCTGCCATCATACATAGGTGTTAGGTGTCGCACATGTGACGTAGCGTTACGTGTGTGACAGGTAAATATTTAATATTTTTTTATATAGTTAAATATTTTGTATATCTTATATTTTGGTGTTACATAAGTATTCGTGTTGAATTATAGACCATTTGGAAATAAAAGAAAATTATTTTGGAAATTTGCATTACGTGTGTGACATTGAAATTCGACTTTTTAAAAACTTTTACCATCAATATGTCATGCTTTTTTTATTTTATTGTAACAGTGACATCTGAGTACACCTAGTTAATTTTTTTTAAATTAACATCAAAATGTGTTTTTGTTTCTATCTTGAAAATGGGTATCGTGATAACTGAAATAACGAAAGGCATGCCTGTATGCAATATGGCCATTATTTAAAAAAAAAATTATGAAATCATATTTTTTAACATGTTTTATAACAAGGAGATATAGAAGTAGTAAATCGATCCAAACATTTTCATCATAACGCAGTTATAGAAAGTCACCTCTCAGGTTTATTTTGGCTGGAATCTTTTTCTCTCCTTAAATTACATTACTACATACAAACTATCATCTTTTCTCTTTCTCCCAAATATTTTGTTACTTTTCTCTTACAGCACTTTAGCACGTATGCACACACACCGAGTCTGCAAGCCTTGGAGAGAAGGTTCACTCGTACTCGGTAGAAGAAGAAGAACAGTGGTGAAATAGTAACACGCAGAGCTGGTATTTTGGACAATAGTATTGCAATTTTTGGATGGGCATGAGAAACATTGGAGTTTATCTTCTTTTTGATATCATCTACAGAAGAAAAAACTGCATAGAAGGAATGGATAGGTGGCAGGCATCTGTGAGTATGTGAAGGAGATATTCTGGAGAGATATCCTTTTACACAAGATCATTGAAGCTTTCTCATGTCTGCAAGTAACAACTTGTAAGATTGACCTGATGTCCTTTATCCGGACTGCTCCTTCGGGGCCATTCAGACTTGCCAATCTCCAAATTGTTTTGTGTAGGAATGCTCTAGGCTGACCTGAGCTTATTTAGCATTGCCTTCTTCTCAAAACCTCAGGTACGCTCCACTGTAATCATAGCCGCCGTGGATACTGCTTCTTTGGGCTCGTCAGACGCCCTGCATTCACATAGCTGGTATTTAGGGTGGCTGGGGTATCTTATCTGGCATCTCCTGGATGGGGTGACCATGTCAATTACAAGGTAATGTAATCATTACCTGGCCAGTCAACATCTTTATTATTTTCACCATCTTTGTCCACAGTCTAGGGTTAGGGGCGGTTTGAGGGACGGTTTTACTTTCTTCCGCGATGACGCGCTAACTAGATGGTGGGCGCCTACTTGAGATATGGTAGATGTGCCAGCGATGATCGTATTGCAGGCAGGACATAGAGTATCGACTGTGCATAGGACATTGATAGCATCTTCGTTTGCTTTAATAGCTGTGCTACTCTCCCTCCTGGCTATAGTAGATTCCTGTTCAAACTTGCCTGTCTAGCATGACACCATACCAAGGAGTTTCGCAATTTGCTTTAGTTTGAGGTGTTTAGGTAGATAAAGGTGTTTTCAAGCGAGGTGTCAGGTGTAGATGTAATGGTGGGGTAGTAGTGCACTTGAAATTGCACAGGTATGTTGACAGGTTGCAGAAACCCCTACCAGGGTAGCCAGGTTGCTGGAACAAAGTACTGATTCAAACAGTTGTGGACATTACTCCGCTCATGAATGGGTCTTGCTGTGATTGACCAAATTTAGAATGTTGTGAGGGCGTAATGATTTATTAAGACTACTGGGAAAGATTGATTGCATCGTGGTAATTATTATGAAACAGTAGAAAAGTTGTAAGCGAATGTGATACATACATATTGGATTTGTTTCCACAGTTTGTTTCCAGGTGAATCCAATAAACCATTTTATCGCCAAATACAATTTGTTAAGCCCAAGCCAATATGGATTTCGTCAAGATATATCAACAGGTCATGGAATAAGCCAATCATTAAAGGCCAAAAAAGTGCAGTAGGTGTCTTCATTGATTTAAAAAAGCATTCGACATGGTTAATAATTTTTTGTATCCGCGGAGTGGCATATAAGTGTTTAAATAATTATCTAGAAAACAGAAAACAGGTGTGTCAATTGCTGTATGCAATATAGCATGTGGTGTGCCCAAAGGTTCAATTTTAGGCCCCAGACTATTTATACTTTACGTTAATGATATGTGCAACATATCTAAGCTTATAAAATATATCCTCATCGCAGATGATACAAAAAGTGTTTATGCAGATGTGTTATTGTAATGTACGTCCTGACTGTGCACACTGCTATAGGTGCAATATGTTCAAGTCAGTGTACACAGTGCAATCCTTGTCCTGTATCATAGTCAATGAAAATAAATTGGACAGATTGTCCATCTTTCACCCTAAATGGTAGTTGTGTTTCTCACACAAACAGAGAAAGGGCTGCACGCAGGCAGACAAAAACATTTTTTATGCAGATAACAATATCAAAAGACTGAGTGATACAGTGTGTGGCATGCTGGGCAAAATGTCTACTTGGTTTGCAGTAAATAGGTTAACATTAAACACATCTAAAACTAATTATATGCTATTTCGAAATTGTATGCTCACTGAAGATGTTGTTATAAATATACAAAATGTTAATATTGAAAGAGTAAGAGTTGCACAATTTTATGGGTGTGAATGTTGATGATTTACTTAATTGGAATGTTCATACTAAATACTAAATACGTAAAATCAAAACTTTCCAAAAGTACAGCTATAATGTATAGATGTAGTCATCTGCTTGACAGGAATAGTATGTATATTCAATATTGTTCTCTGTTTTTACCTTATTTAACATACTGTGAAGAAATATGGGGTAATACGTATCCGACAAATTTTAATGGTATTTTTTTGTTGCAAAAAAGAGTTATCTGCATTACGTGGTGAAAATTTCTAGATCTTACAGAACTGAAAACATTTATTTATGAACAAAGCTCACCACAGCTGTTTGCCATTAAATATTCACACCCACCCACCCACCCACCCAGCTCTAAATAAGTGACACCAGGCAACATAGGCAGGCTGCTATCTTTGGATCTATTTTCACACACATTTGCATGGTTTGAATTTGAAGTTTTCCCACAGATACAGTTTTCCGAAATTATGGACTGGTATGTTATGCCCCATCATTTAGACTGATTCCAAATTCAGTGTGCAGGGATATAAATAAAACATTTAAAGGATGAAGCATTTGCTTCATTTCCATGCTAACACATGTGAAATACAGTTTGACCGTTGTTGACAGCCTGAGGTATATTTGGCAGTTAAAGCAGTAAACTCATATTATTGTTGACTAGTGTTTCTTAATGAGATGGGTGTCTATGAGCAGTTGGCTTTCACTACCTTAAACACACTGCAATTCAGCCCTGTCACCCCGTCATTTACCCCTCGGTCTGTGCATTGTACACCTGTCGTCTGCTGTACATTCTGCCCTCTCTGCTATTTTCCCTGTCCTGTCTTATTCTACCCTGTCACATACGCCATGTAGGGTAATTGAGGGTTTGATGTAGGAGGGCATGATCATCTTCAGGTGAGTGGGTCTTCGGGTCACCATGCCCATGCAGTTGTTTTTCATGGTCTGGGTAATGATTAATGTTACTTCGGGAGGAAATAGCTTTATATGTTGTTTCATCCTTAGCTTGGGAAGGTGAGAGGTAAACTCTGAGAGATAGAGGGATGGGAAGATATAGGGGGATAAAGAGGGGGGAGAGGGAGGTAGGGTGGAAGGGCAGGAGGGACGGACGGACTAAGGGAGGGAGGGAAGGAAAGAGAGAGGGAGAGAGAGGGAGGGAAAGAGAGAGGGAGAGAGAGACGGAAGGAAGGAGAAAGGAGAAATAGATGGACAAAGACAGGGAGAGAGGGAGAGGAGAGAGAGGCACAGAAAGAAAGAGAGGGAGAGAGGACGATAGAGAGGCAAGGAGGGAGAAGAGGCAGGGGGGAGAAGGAGAGGGAGGGAGAATGGTGGACCAATGGGGAATGAGGAGAGAGGCAAGTAGAAAGTAAGATGAAGTTAGGAGAAAGACTGATGGAAAAGGATAACTTTACGGAAGGTGTGAAGAACAAAGTTAACCAGATTTAACAAGGTTGCCATCCAAACCAAAGTTCCCAAACCACAAGTGAACAATGAAACCATTGACTTATCAGGAGTCAAACAAAATTTCATCTATATGTAACCCACCCCTCAAAAGTTCTGTTTGATCTCTTCTTAATATGCACATCTCTTGTGGTGTTAAACCACATTCATTTAGATGTTAGTTAGATAAAGCACCTTCTCATTGGCGGAGGACTTGGAAAGAAATGCTTCTTAAAATTATCTTTTCTTGCTACATAAAAATGGATTATCTTAGGCACGACATTCTTCAGTAATTGTTTACGGCAACAATATCTTGAGTCCAAATTGTACACTGGTGGGGGGTGCAGCGAGATACAGACACTGACAAGAAATAATGATTTGACGTTGTCTGTAATTGTGTAGTGAACGATGACTGGTGCCAGCCTCAGCTTTTGTCTCCACTTCAAAGACTAGCCTTCTTGCCAGACACTGTCCTCACTCAAGACAACCTGCAGACCTTCAATAAAAGTATTGAATATCAATAATGTTTCAGATCGATTGATACACTCTCGATAATCAGCCATCTTGTCTCGTGTGCAGGTGGCTAAGTACCGGAGCAGATTAAAGCAAGTATGTCTGAGATTAGACAGGTCCGAACATCGCAGAAACACCAGTGTGTATAACATCAGTGTTATTAATATTGTTAAAGGTTTATTGTGAGGTTTTATGTCTGTTATTCAACCACTTTAGGTAATTCAGTTGTGAGATGATTGTGAAGGGGTTTACAGATATTTTTGTAGCACCATTTATCCAGGCCCCACGCTGTGGCGCCACCGTTTGGCGCACGCATCTTCGCCTGGACGCAGAGTGTACTTTTTATTGTGACGGAAATTATGAATGCACCCAGATTCTGGGTGCATTCATAATTAGCTAGTTACAATGTCATCTGTGCATGATTTGGTTAAATCATAAAATAAGAGTTAACTATTTATATGATGCAATTCGAATTAACTTTAAATTTTGATTATAATGACACAACTGTCTGAAAAGTTAAATCGGGCGAAACCATTTTTAGTGTAACATCTCGGTAATGATGCTGATTAGTTGCTGGCACTTCACGGGAACGCCTACACAGAAAGGAGTGGTGACCAGGGGTCGAAATTAAGAAATTTAACCCACTTGCCAGGGGGACTAGTAGCCTTAATATGTTACTCATCCCCATGAAAAATCACTAGTCCCCCATTTTTGGTGGACATCGTCAAAACGCGACCTTTTTATGCAATTTCTCATGTTGACCCGCAATGCTCCTTAAACATAAAATGAACAAATAAATATCAAATTAATAAATGACAATGCAACGTAATTATTTTATTCAATTAGTACTAAATCAGATCCCGAGGTTCTGGACATTGTCAACAGCCGCATGACTCGACTCTCGAGTCCTCCACAATGTCCCCAGGCAGTGTCAGTGAATGAAATCTCACAGGATTTTGGCAACTGCATCTTCATCCATCTCCAACTCATCAGAATCATCATCAGTGTCACCAATGTCAGTGATGATGTTGGGCCTCCTTGCCCTGGGCCCAGCATGGTTCCAATGCTTCACTGCAGATGATGAATCAAACTGGTCCACATCAGGGGTTTCTAGTAAGTCTGTCAGTTGTGGCTGTTGTCAGTTGAACCATCGCAGATGAGGGACACAAACTTTGCCTCGGCAACCATCTCTTTGATTTCATCCCTTTATGCCTGAGCAATGTGATGGATAAACGTTGCACACTGCTTGTACCCCTTTCATGTCATCCAAGGTACACATCCACACAAAGTCTATATATGGTCTTGAGTGTCTGGTAATGGCATGTGCGTTCCTGAAAAGCTTACACATTTTGTCAAATGTCGCTTTTCCCAGTTGGTCCATCGTCTTGTCCGCCACACTTTACCCTGCGTTGTTCTCTGCTTTCTCTCTTAAAGCCTATTTTTTATGGCTTGGAGAACTGTTGTGAGCTTTGATACCCTCCAATTTAAAAACTGGGGAGCCGACGACAAAACTGCCTGTTTTCTCATACTTGCAGCAGTACTTGCAAAACATTCTCAAGCTTAGTTCAGTCTCAGTGTTCTTCACCGTCCCGTCACTCTCCCCACCTTCAACGTCTATGACAGCGTCGTCGTCATGTCGGTCAGCGTCGTCGTCACGCCGTTTAGCGTCGTTGTCATGCCGGTCAGCGGCACCACCAACGCCAGCGTGAGCAGCAATGCCAGCGCCAGCAGACGAACTTTTGTATTTGAACCATGAGAATTGCTTTAGCCAGTGCGGCTGAAATTCTCGTTTCCTCTCACACGCATCGTACCTACGCTTATGCGCAACTTTATCATCGGCGCTCAGTTTTCTTTTTTTGGGGGGGCTGGACCCCTTTAATTTTGGGTGGCTCCTATGATAGCGACCAATGTTGGTCTTAGTAGGCGTCTCCAGTCCCACAGCAAATGTGTTTTTCTTTTTCTTTTTCTGGATGTTGTTGCATAATGTATTACTTTTACTGATGATGTATTAGTTGCTATTATATATTGTACAGTTCTGTATGTGTATGTATCATATGAATTTACATAATTCATATTGCCACTCAATATAATTTATCTACGTTTCTCTGCTGTTGGGACAAATAAAATTTATCCTTATCCTTATCATGAAATTCCATATGATTTCGAAAGGAAATGCATATTTGTACCCGTGTGCACGGATTTTCGACTACATTGCAACGAGTAGTGGCTGCTCGTTTACGAAATCGGATATATCGGGGGACGAAGATTTAAAATTTTATTTTTCGATACAATTCAAATTGCTTGCATTTATATTGTTACAAAACGAGTGGAAAATAGCTATTCCCCTGGGGGACTATTGCGAGCGTTAAGTTCGATCCCTGGTGGTGACAGTGGGTAATAACGAGACCACGCCTCTGCATCTAGACTCTCTTCTCAGCGAATTTGTGAAGCCATGCGATAGTCAAATAAGCGGGAATAAAATTGTTGTCACTTAAAGTATTGTTTTGATTTTATCTAGATTTTTATTAATACAGTTTTCTTGTATAAGTTGGGATGTCACTATTTTGCTTCTCAATTTGTTGAGATAGTCTCTACTAGTAAAAATGTTCTTTTGGAGGTTAGATACTTAGCAATGGTGTCCACAGAGCTACTGGAAGGCATGCATCTGTCAAATGTGTCTAATAAAAAGTCCTCTAAATACTGAAATCATGCAGCTTAGGCTAACACTTTGATTGTAGTGATATCTTCAAACAAGCAGTCAGTGAATATGGTTCAAAATGCATTTAAGGTTGTGTAACTGTAACTAAATCTGCACATATTTTCTTAAATGATATTTCAAAATGCAACCAGATGCAATCTCACCTGTTTTGTTTATTCTTCTATCTGAAATAGATTTCTGGTTCGCTTATAATTGATAACCACGTAGTTGTGCTCTCCCTAATCATAGACATTGGGGTGCACGGCCCTCTAATAGTACGGTGTTAATAATTGCACATTTTGTTCTATTCACTCTTGCAGTGTGTACGAATAGAGAGTTGCTGTCAAGTTGTCAGGGTTGTTAAATTCTCCAAGGAGTCTCCTCTCTCTACTGTCTTGTTTGGTATCTACTTGTCATGCTGATTGGCGTGTCCTCTGCAGCAGACTTTGTCCTTATTCTTTGTCTTCTGCTTTTGGCGACACCAGACCTGGTGCGAGCAAATCTGCACCAATTGATTTGCCTGCTGAGTTATCATTATTACTGGTCAGCGTTCATCCCGCAAGATGTTAATTAATAGCCTGGTCAAAGACGACACGCCCATATGTCTGCGGATCACGTTGTCGCTGCGTGCGTGGTCACACGTCACCTAGATCACAATCGAGGCGCTAATGACCAGTCCATGGTCGCGTGGGCATGATTAAGAGATCCACTGACTGTAGCCTCCAGACTTCGCTCTCTTTCAACTGTGATTATCTGGATAACATGACATATCTTGACACAGAATGTCAATGACCACAGCTTGATTAAGGTTTGACGGTCATCTTTTGTAAACTCTCTGACCTAGTTTTTGGCAGGTATTCAACATCTTCACTATAGCTACAAGGATGTGTCATTTATGCTTTACACCACATGTTGGAGTGGGTAACTGGACATAACCCCTCTGGACAACACCCCTTGAACATAACCCCTCACTTTAATAAAAATACGGACAAACCCCCTTTGGTCATCAGTATGGTTTTATATGTAACTCTTAACTGAATGTGCTGGTCTTGAGCTAATAGATAGAATTTTCACTCACATTTAACTCATATAATATACCAATTAACATCTCTACCTTTCCATGGCTGTTGATATTATTTACTAAATGAACTAACATTCTATGGCCTCGACCGTCCAACTCTGCATTTATTCAATTACTTACAAAAAGGGGAAACAATGTAATATGCAGCATGCGTGAGCATCTTTGTGTGTGTACATGTGTTTTGCACAGATTGTGTGCCAAGTCTTAATATTTTAAGAGAATTGGGGAGGAACCTTTAAGAGAATTGAGGAGGGACATTTAAGAGAACTGAGGAGGGACGTTTAAGAGAATTGGGGAGGGACCTTAAAGAGAATTGGGGAGGGACCTTTAAGAGAATTGGGGAGGGACCTTTGAGAGAATTGAGGAGGGACTTATAAGAGAATTGAGGCGGGACATTTAACAGAATTGAGGAGGGACATTTAACAGAACTGAGGATGGACCTTTAAAAAAATTGAGGAGGAACCTTTAAGAGAATTGGGGAGGGACCTTTAAGAGAATTGAGGAGGGACCTTTAAGAGAATTGAGGAGGGACCTTTAAGAGAATTGAGGAGTAACCTTTAAGAGAATTGAGGAGGGACCTTTAAGAGAATTGAGGAGGAACCTTTAAGATAATTGTGGAGGAACCTTTAAGAGAATTGTGGAGGAACCTTTAAGAGAATTGTGGAGGAACCTTTAAGAGAATTGAGAAGGGACCTTTGAAATAATTGATGAGGGACCTGTAAGAGAATTGAGGAGGAACCTTTAAGAGAATTGAGGAGGGACCTTTAAGAGAATTGAGGAGGAACCTTTAAGAGAATTGAGGAGGAACCTTTAAGAGAATTGAGAAGGGACCTTTGAGATAATTGAGGAGGGACCTGTAAGAGAATTAAGGAGGGACCTTTAAGAGAATTGAGGAGGGACATTTAAGAGGATTGAGGAGGGATCTTTAAGAGGATTGAGGAGGGACCTTTGAGAGAATTGTGGAGGAACCTTTGAGAAAATTTAGGAGGTACCTTTGAGAGAATTGAGGAGGAATCTTTAAGAGAATTGAGAAGGGACCTTTAAGAGAATTGATGAGGGACTTGTAAGAGAATTGAGGAGGGACCTTTAAGAGAATTGAGGAGGAATCTTTAAGAGAATTGAGGAGAGACCTTTGAGAGAATTGAGGAGGGACCTTTGAGAGAATTGACGAGGGACCTTTGAGAGAATTAAGGAGGGACCTTTGAGATAATTGAGGAGGGACCCGTAAGAGAATTGAGGAGGGACCTTTAAGAGAATTGAGGAGGGACCTTAAGTGGATTGAGGAGGGACCTTTAAGATAATTGAGGAGGAACCTTTAAGAGAATTGAGGAAGAACCTTTAAGAGAATTGAGAAGGGACCTTTGAGATAATTGAGGAGGGACCTGTAAGAGAATTAAGGAGGGACCTTTAAGAGAATTGAGGAGGGACATTTAAGAGGGTTGAGGAGGGATTTTTAAGAGGATTGAGGAGGGAACTTTAAGAGAATTGTGGAGGAACCTTTGAGAAAATTTAGGAGGTACCTTTGAGAGAATTGAGGAGGGACTTGTAAGAGAATTGAGGAGGGACCTTTAAGAGAATTGAGGAGGAATCTTTAAGTGGATTAAGGAGGGACCTTTAAGATAATTGAGAAGGGACATTTAAGAGAATTGATGAGGGACTTGTAAGAGAATTGAGGAGGGACCTTTAAGAGAATTGAGGAGGAATCTTTAAGTGGATTGAGGAGGGACCTTTAAGATAATTGAGAAGGGACCTTTAAGAGAATTGATGAGGGACTTGTAAGAGAATTGAGGAGGGACCTTTAAGAGAATTGAGGAGGGACCTTTAAGTGGATTGAGGAGGGACCTTTAAGATAATTGAGAAGGGACCTTTAAGAGAATTGAGGAGGAACTTTTAAGAGAATTGAGGAGGGACCTTTAAGTGGATTTAGGAGGGACCTTTAAGAGAATTGTAGAGCAACCTTTAATCAAATGATACAAGTAGTTACCAGAGGCTGTTTGAACAAAATGTCTTTGTTATTTTGCATTGAACTTGTCATAGAAAATGTCTTAAATGCTTGAGGTACTGGTCTTAAAAAGGTCTTTAAAAAGGTGCTAACTAATTATCTGCAAATGATTTATGGACGTATTAAAGAATGGACACATGACAGCTAGACAATTAGCTTGACTGCATCGTTTGTCAGAAGCCCTGAAGATTATGATGAAGACATATTTACCATTCTTCGTCCATACACATGTATACAATAAGAATAATTACCTTAATAATATAAAAAATTGGTCTATTAAAAAGGTTACAAACAATACAACTGTTGGTTATAGTAGTTGTATAATTTTCTTTATATCTTTATATAACTTTCCTCTTTAAATAATCTTACATGTTATAAGAAAGAAAATAATTTTTTGCTGTCAAATATTTTGATTCTATACGTTGAAAATCTAGAGAAGTGGCTGCATTGCTGAAGAAGGATAATTTCTTGTGCCTTTCAAAAACTGTCATTGCATTTTAATAATAATTTAACAATAGGGTATTTTAGAGTTATGTGCCCCTTTGTTCTCCTCTACTTGTAACAGTCTTACATAAAACATATTATTATAACATTTAGTTTTGCAAATCAGTGGCCATTCTTTTGTAAGAACACTTTTTAAAACACAAATGTATATTTCCATCATAAAAAAATTATTTATGGTAATGCAAGTGAATCTGCTAGCTTTCTAATCCCGCCACAACTGGTTGCGTAGATAGTAGTCCAGTACAAGCCATTCACTTATTTTGCTTTTGGCAGTATGTTTAAACTGGCAAGTGGAACAAAACATTAGCTAAGTGAGCGGAACAAATCGGAGATTTAATGCTTGAAGAAGGACATGTGCCACCAATTGTGTTTGTGTGCACTGGCGTATGCCACAGCCCTGGGGTGGAGGTTCTATAGCTCACTGGGTGGTACATTACAGTGGGGTTGTGGCTCAATGCTTACCGTGCTCACTTCATGACAGCCCTTCTACCCACACAATCCATAAGCCAATGTTTTGGACACGGTCATCTGACCCCAGCCTTTTTGGCCACAGGGTGAACATCAATCAATGTGAGTTTATTTGGTTACTCATTTACAATGTTGTTACAGGTACGGTCTTAAATAATTTCATTTAGTAACTCAGGAGATTCTCTGGAAACCACTAGGGGCTTATTACGAGAACCACCCATGATTAGGTGTAGTAATGTTATCATGGAATGATGCTGCAAATTGGAGATTGTGTTAAAAATATTAGACGTGGCACAAATAAAAAATTACAATGAGTCGTCTTAATCCAGCAATCTAGCACAATCTAACGATGTGAGGCAAAGTGATAATTGAACAATATAGTGAATATTTATTAGTATTTACAAAAAATAAGTTAAGAATAGTAAATTAGATGCAAATAAACAATTACAACAAGTCATCATAATCCATCAATCTAGCACAAAACAATGCGAGACAAAGTGATAATTGAACAATATAGTGAAGATTCGTTAATATTTGCCAAAAAAAATGTTCAGGGTTTGTACATTGTCTTGCAAATGTCTTACATCTGTGCTTGTGTTTTAAGACCTTGAAAAGGTATCAATCACTCCACCAAACCAGACCTAGGATATAATTTGACAAAGGTGGAATAGACTATCTCTGAACGATATGATTATTTAATCATCACACACATACAGCCCTGTGTATGACACCTGGAGGGTGTTTGGATGAAATGTCTGTGTTATTTATATTGAGTTTATCATGGAATAGATCTTAAGTTGTTGAGGTATTGGCCGTTTAAAGGACCTTAAGAGGTCTTAAATGTGATCAGCACAAAGCTTTTGGACACAACAATGTTTGGGACATGGTTGGATATGATTCTAGGTGTATGATTTGTAGGAATGATATTGCCAGCACAATGTTGTGGTACAAGGCTTGTTTAATGTAGACTAATTCTTTATTACACAACTTGTTTTCTAGATCATTCTAAGTCATGTTTCCCCATAATGCACTATTGACATAACGAAAGATAACCAGTAAAATTGGTTTACAAGTTGTGGCCAAAACGTCCACACAGATCATCTCTCATCACCAAAGCATCCAGGAAAACCACTAAATAACCACAAATGGTAACTTGTTAAACATGATCAGTGTTGTTGTTGTTCTGAAAAGAAATGTGCTTATTCTTGTTATTTCTTCTACAAATTGCATATCCAATTCAGGGCGTTGCTGCCCAAAGCCGCTGTCACCATTCTAATGACATCTGTGATGTCCATCTCCCGTCATGACTTGCCTCTGTCTCTTTTCCCTGCTACCTTTCCCTCCAGCACCGTCTTCTCTAATCCATTGTGCCTCTTAATGTGGCCAAATATTCTGTTTTGGGCCTTGATAAATTACATAACCAACTTGGCGGAATATGTGGTTCATTCAATACTGATGTGTTTGTTATTTGCTACTGCTTGAACCTTTTCGTGTTCCGATTTTTTTGCCAAAGGGAATGGTCCTTCCTTTAACAAGATTTGCCATCCAAGCCAAAGGCCCAGATTGCAAGTAGACAAGGAAGACATTGGCTTATCGAGAGTCCAACAATGTTCATCTACTTATAACCCGCCCTCCTGAGATTTGTGTCAACCTTGTTTTTAAACATATTCACATAGCAGTTACACAATCTGTAGACAATTTGTTCCATTCATTTATTGTCCTCTGTGAGAACGAGTGCTTCCTGATGTCCAATCTACATTGATCCTTTACTAATTTTACCTCATGTCCTCTAGTTCTGCTATCCTTCTTGAGTGAGAAAAACATATTTCTATCAATATTTTCATACCCATTCAATATCTTAAAAACTTCAATCTGATCTCCTCTTAACCTCCTTGTCTCTAGAGTTGTTAAACCACATTCTTTCAGGCGTTCTTCATAACTAAGGTCTCTAAGTTCTGGAATCATTTTAGTTGCTCTCCTTTGTATGCGTTCAAGCGTATCTATATCCTTCTTACGATATGGTCTCCTTGTAAAGCTCTAGGCTCTCCAGGTAGAAGCTTGTGCTCACACACAACACCTTTACTTTCATCTTCCTTCCCCATCACAGTACATTTAGCAAAGAAGCCAGAATTTAAAAAACACACCCCCTCTAAAAAAATATTGCCTGAATTCTGAGTGACTTTGGACAGACTTTGTGTGTAATTGAAAAACAATTTGCTTCAACTGCAGTTTACAATATATACAAAGTAACTTAAATTGCAACATCATTAAATAGAACAGCATTCTTATCCATTGAAGATCAGTCTGTCATTTAACAATTGAAAAAAATAACAGAGCAATCAATCATTCGGTGAATCGATTCTTTGGGCAAGACCAGAACATGTCCAACTTGGTTACTGCAGCTTTCATCGACCAGTCATGTTGATTTCTTTGACTTCTTATAAGTTTGTACACGACTCATGCGTATTGATCAAAAACTTTTGAGGCCGTAAAAATAGAAAACATTTAACTACTAGTTAGTGATCGGTGCATGCACGTTCCAACTCTTTAGTGTGGTTTGATTCAAAGATAAGATGAGGTTGTTGTCGACTTGGCATGCTTTGTAACAGCGATGTGGCCGACTGTCGGTTGTAGATCAAAGGGAGGTGTTCGGAGACGATGCTATCAGAGCAGTGCAGATCAGCTCTATATACGGCCAGTGCATGTTTCAGCACCAGTTAGGCACACTGACAGTTGTACGTTCTGCATATGGCATGTATGGACCTGTCAAACAATCATGCGACCCCTGATTTAAGAGTCTCTAATTAGCAGGTCAAGCCAGCGAGATAGTCGTTGTTCGCCGCTTCAGATAGGCTCCATCTGACCCAGAACCCACCTTATTGGGTTATCTTATGTGCGTTTTTTCATCTTGAAGGGAAGCGCCCAATTTCCACTCAAGGTATGGTAATGGTAGGGTAAGGCGCTGAACATACCACATGTGTCTGTTTCTATTTTAGAAACACAATGGCTCTGCATACACTTCTGTTCCTTGCATCTTTTTCTTTGTCCTTTGATGTCTAAAAAAGTTTCTGTAAATGACAGTCATTCATGATTTCATGAATAGAACATGAATCAGACAAACCAGGCACAAACCTCACTACTGTTTTGCGTGATTCAGGGACAGTCATCCAAAAATATGCCCTATGCAATGTGGAGTTCATTTAGTAGCAATCTACATGTAGAATATCCCACTGGAAATTTGAAGACAATATGAGACAATGGTCAAAGTTAAGTTTCGCTATGACTAGAGTACCTCTCAACATTTATGTTGTGCTTATCTATTATGTAATATATACGTCCATCCATCTCATATCTTTGTCAGTTTTCCATGTTTGGGGGGATGTTTGGTAGGTGTGCTGGGTGCCCGGGGGGATGCTTCATACATTCAAACATTCATAATTCTCCAGGGGTGGGGATAGTATAAAGGAACAAATGTGGATGTTTGACATAGATTATGTGACTCAGAACAATAGTATGTACTGCTTCCAATTTACAATTGTTTTCTGTGATTGTTACGAGGTACAGGATCTACATCAAAAGTCCGCATACGAACGATTTTGGTGATGGTATTTTGGGTGTTAGGAGGGGGATTTTATCCTACAGTCGTCTTGCAGGTTAGCCATATAAAATATGTTTGTTTGACCGTAATCTTTTACATGAACTGTGACTGCAGTAGCAGTTGAGTATGGTTAATTACGATTAAGTACAACGTTGACCATGGTATAGTTTGCTCAGTTTGGCTTGTGCTCTACTTAGGCAGACAGATCCATTGGTCAATGCAATAGGAACCAGATGCTTACTTAGAAAACAACTAAGAGTGCCCATGATCTCACATCTATTTATATGTACACTGTTTGTAATTCGTAACAGACGAATGGCCAGCAGGTATTTTTCATAATTTGTTTGTTGTTCGTAATACTTAACTGACTAATGAATTAATATATATTTGTTGAAAAATAATGCGATCTAAATATTAACTGAAGGACATTAAAAGGAATGTACGGCGATTTTGATTGGCTGACTCATAGGGAGTGATTTTGATTGGCTGACTCATAGGGAGTGATTTTGATTGGCTGACTCATAGGGAGTGATTTTGATTGGCTGACTCATAGGGAGTGATCTTTTGTGTAACTAAAATGCCTTCATTTTCTTAAATTATCAATCTCAAACTTAATTTACACTACTATGCTTCCAATGTCTAAATGGGAATTAAAAAATGCAGGAAGAAAAAAGAACTGGTCCCCATGCTTGTCAAATGGCGTCATCTTGTTTAGTTAGTTCAAGTGACATCTTGGCTGGACATTGGGACATTAATATGTATTAGTATTTTATTTCAATAGTATCTGTGCAACTCCTGTAATCTATTATTTTATATATTAAAAATTACACAAGAGTAATAAGAGTATTCTTATTTTATTAACTTTAATATCGCATTAATGCTGAATTTGTATTTTACAAATGTATTTTAAGAGACGCCATAGATAGTTACATACTACTTGACATACTTAATGAGAACGCACAAACTATGCATGTGTTATGATGAGAATTTTGTATTTTGTGGATAGCTACACTAGGGTGTGCCCCTGGTTGTATGCAGGATTCATATGGGGCCTTGAAAGTCTTGAACAACTTTTAATTTCATTTTTCCTAATTCAAGGCCTTGAAATCCTAGAATGTTGCCAAGGAATCTTGAAAAACTTTGAATTTTATGTTTGTCAATTTAATTATTATTGTGGAGTTGCATCTGTGGGTCAGTGCTAAGTCTGTCTGCCTATGTCATGACCAGTAGCATAAAAATAACTAATTTATGTGTTCATGGGGAAAAACACATCAACAATATGAAGTCACCAAACCACGACTCTGATATTGTCGTTCTTTGGGAATTCTTTCATTTTCTGCCGATATCAATCAGTTGTTTTGTGCGATTGCGTACTCTATTAAACTATGAAATCGAGCCTTGATTTTTCTTCACACTAGCATTAAAAAGTCTTCAAGTGGCCTTGAATTTGATATCGCCCTTAGTGTATGAAGCCTGTCAGGATGAAACAAACCTGAGCCAGAATACTTGTAGTTAAAAAAGAAGGTCATGGAAATATATAATTAGTACTTTAATACTACATTTGTACTACTACTGTTATGGAGCAAATCTGGACTAAAAATAGTGTGTGTTGAGGAAACGTTAAACTTCCTTGGAATAACAGTAAATAAATGCATTCTTACAATAGCTCAAATATAAATATCATGTTGATACCTAATAGCATATATTTGTGTTGACTTAATTGCTTTGTTGGTTATTAATAACAGAGTGTTGATTATTATAGTCGATGTTATTGTAGGTGGGTGATGAGCACTATTTTTGTTTATAATGTTATCCATAATTCTCTTGGTTTTGTGTCTCTGGCTAATTCCCCCATAAAACAGTCTTCTAACGTACACCTTATAATGACATTTACCTTATATGTTTAGCATTTGAGCAATCATGAGGTCTCTTAGAAGAGCTGAAATATAAAAAAATGTCCTGGCTATGGAAAAGTATTCTTGCTAAATAAAATTGGACTATGTCCTTGTAAAATATTAGCTTTTGTCTCAAAAATGTATGGTTAAATATTGTAAATAAACTTACTGAAAACAAAACTAAAGTGGTCATGTTCAAACAGTATGAAAGAAAAATATTCTTGTTCTTCATTTCTGTGCTAACCTATGAAATCCTGCATGCCTCTCTTGTAAAGTCTGTGCAGAACAAATTATACACTGCACAGAAAGGCAAAATACTGGTGTTCATCAGGTTTGAAAACAGTTTGTTATATTGATAACCACATTATTAATTGTACCATTTGCTGATAGGCCAAATTTTATGTGGTTAATAATTCATATGAAATCACTTTTTCACAATTTTCTTACTAAACATAGTTTGGGTATTCATCACAGCACACATAGTCAATGTAATTATAATGTTGGGGTTAATGAAGTAACCGATGGTATTGGTCTAGCACATTTGTTAACAATCCCATTTTTGTGCTGAAGAATATGGTAGTGTGCAAGACAACACAACACACGTGCAAAGTCAAAGCTTGACAAGCAGAGAATTGTCTTCATCCCCCACTGAGCAGTATTAACAAGGTTTAATTGTTCAGGTTGTCAAAGATTTTAACCATCGAAAATGAACTGTTTTAGAAGCAATTGCCCACACAGAGTCCTAATGACAAGGTTTCGATAACAGGTGTGATTTATGAGGCTGCATTAGGGAGTATTAGTGATTATGTGGAGAAAGCCAGTGAGATAATTACTTGTCTTATCTGAAGGCTTCAGCGTCATTGTGGCCTTTTGTGAGGTTTTTTACTGGCCGTTGTTTACTAATATTTCAATAACCAGACTGTGATCTGTGATCAGCTCACAGCCCGGTGTCGTATCGGGTAGCAGCAAATTAAAATATCAGGCGTTCAACAAGGCGGCGAATGGCGGATCTGAAAGGTGACTGTGATCGACAGATAGCAGTTGTTGTGCTAGGATGACAGCTTATGAATGGTGTTGCAAACAAAGGTGGAAACAGAATTGCCATTGAGTTTCCGCCGTCGCTCGTTTGTCTGAAGGATGACTTGGTGATGCCATGAATATGCGGAGAACTCTTGGAAGATTGTTGAAAAAAAGAACGCAATTTTGTCTGTTTTGAAGATGTGCGAATACCACTAGATGGAGTGGTGTATACATGTTGATCATCCACTAGATGGAGACATGGAGTGGTGTACACATGTTGATCATCCACTATATGGAGTGGTGTACACATGTTGACTGTCTACTAGATGGAGTGGTGTACACATGTTGACCGTCCACTAGATGGAGTGGTGTATACATGTTGACCGTCCACTAGATGGAGACATGGAGTGGTGTACACATGTTGATCATCCACTATATGGAGTGGTGTACACATGTTGACTGTCTACTAGATGGAGTGGTGTACACATGTTGACCGTCCACTAGATGGAGTGGTGTACACATGTTGACCGTCTACTAGATGGAGTGGTGTACACATGTTGACCGTCTACTAGATGGAGTGGTGTACACATGTTGACCGTCCACTAGATGGAGTGGTATACACACGTTGACCATCTACTAGATGTAGTGGTGTACACATGTTGACCATCTACTAGATGGAGTGGTGTACACATGTTGACCATCTACTAGATGGAGTGGTGTACACATGTTGACCATCTACTAGATGGAGTGGTGTACACATGTTGACCATCCACTAGATGGAGTGGTGTACACATGTTGACCATCCGCTAAATGGAGTGGTGTACACATGTTGACTATCTACTAGATGGAGTGGTGTACACATGTCGACTGTCTACTAGATGGAGTGGTGTACACATGTTGACCGTCCACTAGATGGAGTGGTGTACACATGTTGACCGTCTACTAGATGGAGTGGTGTACACATGTTGACCATCTACTAGATGGAGTGGTGTACACATGTTGACCATCTACTAGATGGAGTGGTGTACACATGTTGACCGTCTACTAGATGGAGTGGTGTACACACATTGACCATCTACTAGATGGAGTGGTGTACACATGTTGACCATCCACTAGATGGAGTGGTGTACACATGTTGACCATCCGCTAGATGGAGTGGTGTACACATGTTGACTGTCTACTAGATGGAGTGGTGTACACATGTTGACTGTCTACTAGATGGAGTGGTGTACACATGTTGACTGTCTTCTAGATGGAGTGGTGTACACATGTTGACTGTCTACTAGATGGAGTGGTGTACACAGGTTCACCGTCCACTAGATGGAGTGGTGTACACATGTTGACCGTCTACTAGATGGAGTGGTGTACACATGTTGACCATCTACTAGATGGATTGGTGTACACATGTTGACCGTCTACTAGATGGAGTGGTGTACACATGTTGACCATCCACTAGATGGAGTGGTGTACACATGTTGACCATCTACTAGATGGATTGGTGTACACATGTTGACCATCTACTAGATAGATTGGTGTACACATGTTGACCGTCTACTAGATGGAGTGGTGTACACATGTTGACCATCCACTAGATGGAGTGGTGTACACATGTTGACCATCTACTAGATGGATTGGTGTACACATGTTGACCATCTACTAGATGGAGTGGTGTACACATGTTGACCATCCACTAGATGGAGTGGTGTACACATGTTGACCATCTACTAGATAGATTGGTGTACACATGTTGACCGTCTACTAGATGGAGTGGTGTACACATGTTGACCATCCACTAGATGGAGTGGTGTACACATGTTGACCATCCACTAGATGGAGTGGTGTACACATGTTGACCGTCCGCTAGATGGAGTGGTTTACACATGTTGACCATCCGCTAGATGGAGTGGTTTACACATGTTGACCATCCGCTAGATGGAGTGGTTTACACGTGTTGACCATCCGCTAGATGGAGTGGTGTACACATGTTGACCGTCTACTAGATGGAGTGGTGTACACATGTTCACCGTCCGCTAGATGGAGTGGTTTACACATGTTGACCATCCGCTAGATGGAGTGGTGTACACATGTTCACCGTCCGCTAGATGGAGTGGTTTACACATGTTGACCATCCGCTAGATGGAGTGGTTTACACATGTTGACCATCCGCTAGATGGAGTGGTTTACACATGTTCACCGTCCGCTAGATGGATTGGTGTACACATGTTGACCGTCTACTAGATGGAGTGGTGTACACATGTTGACCATCCACTAGATGGAGTGGTGTACACATGTTGACCATCTACTAGATGGATTGGTGTACACATGTTGACCGTCTACTAGATGGAGTGGTGTACACATGTTGACCATCCACTAGATGGAGTGGTGTACACATGTTGACCATCCGCTAGATGGAGTGGTGTACACATGTTCACCGTCCGCTAGATGGAGTGGTTTACACATGTTGACCATCTGCTAGATGGAGTGGTGTACACATGTTGACCGTCTACTAGATGGAGTGGTGTACACATGTTCACCATCCCCTAGATGGAGTGGTTTACACATGCTGATCATCCGCTAGATGGAGTGGTGTACACATGTTCACCGTCCGCTAGATGGAGTGGTTTACACATGTTGACCATCCGCTAGATGGAGTGGTTTACACATGTTGACCATCCGCTAGATGGAGTGGTTTACACATGTTCACCGTCCGCTAGATGGAGTGGTTTACACATGTTGACCATCCACTAGATGGAGTGGTGTACACATGTTCACCGTCCGCTAGATGGAGTGGTTTACACATGTTGACCATCCGCTAGATGGAGTGGTTTACACATGTTGACCATCCACTAGATGGAGTGGTTTACACATGTTCTCCGTCCACTAGATGGAGTGGTTTAGACATGTTGACCATCCACTAGATGGAGTGGTTTACACATGTTCAACGTCCACTAGATGGAGTGGTTTACACATGTTGACCATCCGCTAGATGGAGTGGTGTACACATGTTGACCATCTACTAGATGGAGTGGTGTACACATGTTGACCATCCACTAGATGGAGTGGTGTACACATGTTGACCATCTACTAGATAGATTGGTGTACACATGTTGACCGTCTACTAGATGGAGTGGTGTACACATGTTGACCATCCACTAGATGGAGTGGTGTACACATGTTGACCATCCGCTAGATGGAGTGGTGTACACATGTTCACCGTCCGCTAGATGGAGTGGTTTACACATGTTGACCATCCGCTAGATGGAGTGGTTTACACATGTTGACCATCCGCTAGATGGAGTGGTTTACACATGTTCACCGTCCGCTAGATGGAGTGGTTTACACATTAGATGGAGTGGTTTACACATGTTGACCATCCACTAGATGGAGTGGTGTACACATGTTGACCATCCACTAGATGGAGTGGTGTACACATGTTCACCATCCACTAGATGGAGTGGTTTACACATGTTGACCATCCACTAGATGGAGTGGTGTACACATGTTGACCATCTACTAGATGGAGTGGTGTACACATGTTGACCATCTACTAGATGGAGTGGTGTACACATGTTGACCATCCACTAGATGGAGTGGTGTACACATGTTGACCATCTACTAGATAGATTGGTGTACACATGTTGACCGTCTACTAGATGGAGTGGTGTACACATGTTGACCATCCACTAGATGGAGTGGTGTACACATGTTGACCATCCGCTAGATGGAGTGGTGTACACATGTTCACCGTCCGCTAGATGGAGTGGTTTACACATGTTGACCATCCGCTAGATGGAGTGGTTTACACATGTTGACCATCCGCTAGATGGAGTGGTTTACACGTGTTGACCATCCGCTAGATGGAGTGGTGTACACATGTTGACCGTCTACTAGATGGAGTGGTGTACACATGTTCACCGTCCGCTAGATGGAGTGGTTTACACATGTTGACCATCCGCTAGATGGAGTGGTGTACACATGTTCACCGTCCGCTAGATGGAGTGGTTTACACATGTTGACCATCCGCTAGATGGAGTGGTTTACACATGTTGACCATCCGCTAGATGGAGTGGTTTACACATGTTCACCGTCCGCTAGATGGATTGGTGTACACATGTTGACCATCTACTAGATGGAGTGGTGTACACATGTTGACCATCCACTAGATGGAGTGGTGTACACATGTTGACCATCTACTAGATGGATTGGTGTACACATGTTGACCGTCTACTAGATGGAGTGGTGTACACATGTTGACCATCCACTAGATGGAGTGGTGTACACATGTTGACCATCCACTAGATGGAGTGGTGTACACATGTTCACCGTCCGCTAGATGGAGTGGTTTACACGTGTTGACCATCTGCTAGATGGAGTGGTGTACACATGTTGACCGTCTACTAGATGGAGTGGTGTACACATGTTCACCATCCCCTAGATGGAGTGGTTTACACATGCTGATCATCCGCTAGATGGAGTGGTGTACACATGTTCACCGTCCGCTAGATGGAGTGGTTTACACATGTTGACCATCCGCTAGATGGAGTGGTTTACACATGTTGACCATCCGCTAGATGGAGTGGTTTACACATGTTCACCGTCCGCTAGATGGAGTGGTTTACACATGTTGACCATCCACTAGATGGAGTGGTGTACACATGTTCACCGTCTGCTAGATGGAGTGGTTTACACATGTTGACCATCCGCTAGATGGAGTGGTTTACACATGTTGACCATCCACTAGATGGAGTGGTTTACACATGTTCTCCGTCCACTAGATGGAGTGGTTTAGACATGTTGACCATCCACTAGATGGAGTGGTTTACACATGTTCAACGTCCACTAGATGGAGTGGTTTACACATGTTGACCATCCGCTAGATGGAGTGGTGTACACATGTTGACCATCTACTAGATGTATTGGTGTATGCCTCCAAATAGACCAGTCAATGTTAAGATATTCATGACAATAGATAGCTTATGGTGTTGTGGCGCTTAGTGTGCAAAAGCCCCCTGAATAGTAGCCTTCTTTGAGACAAAAGCCCCAGTGAACAGTAGCCCTCTTTGGGACAAAAGCCTCCTGAATGGTAGCCCTCTTTGAGACAAAAGCACCCTGAACAGTGGCCTTCTTTGAGACAAAAGCACCTCCCAAATGGCAATTAGGAATAACATAACTTTATGAAAGTGTGGCAATGTCATCGTACTTGAAGGAGCAGTTTTGTCAAACACGTAGTTGGATTTGAAAACAGGTGGCCGTCTGCAAGGATCAACAGGTCAGGTCATTGTCTAGTAGCTAGCATGTTCCTGATCACGGATGGTGATAGTCTTGCTTATCCGATTCTTGCTCGGCTTCGTGAATCTGCCGAGAAGAGAGTCTGGCAGCAGAGGCGTGGTCTCGTTGTTACCCACTGTCGCCAATCCATTTTGTATAGGCGTTCCCGTGAAACCCCAGCAGCCAATAATTGTTATCGAGATGCTACACTAAACATTTTTTTTGCCTGATTTAACTTCAGTCAAACAGTTATATCAATATAACCAAAACTTCAAGTTAATTTCAATTGCATCATATAAACTGATAAAAGTTTACTCTTATTTTATGAAATAGCCAAATGCCCGGATAATATTGTAATTAGTTAATCATGATTTCCATCACAATGAAAAGCACATTCTGCATCCAGGCGAAGATGTGTGCAAGAAACGCATGCGCCACAGCGAGGAGCCTGAATAATCGAGGCTAAGACGGTTGTACAAAGTTTCACTGCTTCAGCTGTCAGCACACTAGCTTTGTGGTTGTGTTCTGTTGTGACATGAAGGTCTTCATGTTGCAAACCCAGTCTTCACCTATACATTCAAAGGCTCGCTTCTGTGAATATTTCTGAGCTTTTATGCATAAGTTTACCCATCACAACGCAACTAATTTCCTTGATGAAATAGTGTAAGTATAAAAAATGTGTGCGTGAGGTGGGGAGATTTTTGTGGGGATTGTGTCCAAGGCAGTTGGATTTTGGTGGGATTTTGGTGGGATTTTTTATGGGGGGTGGGTTTTTTTTCTGGAAAATTTCGAAATGGAGGGGATTTTTTTCTACATCCGTGTTGTAGCTAATCTCACACTGAGCAAGCAAAAGGAACAACACATGTAGGTACAATTTCAAGGAGTCACTGTATTCAACGTGAATGCTGCCACCACAAAATAGGCGACGCCACCGATAGATTCCAGATACCGCTGAATAGTCATTCGAAGACCTCTTCGGAGTATTATCAGATAGAAAACGTTTGATCCTGTGCCAAATGCTGCATTATTATCGCCAATTATCACATGCTCTGGACATGTGGAAGGTAATTATGAATGACCAACCGGAGTCATGCAATTTGAAATGCATTCATTTTTAAGGGGAAGTGTAGGTATCTAGTAATTATGTTTGTATAACCACGTGTCTGTAGAAGCTAGGCCACATCAGGTTTGTAAGTGTTTTATGTTAGCTGCCAACTTTCCGGGACTTTGTATCTGTAATTACATTCTATGCGGACTTTTATATGTCAATGTATAAAACCGATATGACTAGTATGTATGTATAGTATGTATGTATGCATGTATGTATGTGTGTGTGTCTGTGTATGTATGTGTGCATGTATGTATATTTGTATGAATGTATGTGTGTGTGTATGCATGCGTGCATGCATGCATGCGTGCATGAATGATTGTTTGTATATATGTATGTATGTATGTATGCATGTATGCATGCACGTATGTTTGCGCTTTGTTATCAGAAAATTTTCATTGCATGGTTTCTGCAAAGAAATATAATTTTTAATAGACCTAGTTCTCGTCATTTGTGAAAATGTTGGTAGATGATAATAAAGTAAATCTCACTAGTTGTGATTAGAAATTTTTTTTTTCTTCATTATAGTTCTCGTCAGTTTACAATAATTATATATTGGGTTCATTCCTATCAGACTGAACAGATATATTTTGGTGTATATTTTGGTGTATAATAAAATAAAAACTTTCTTTATCCAATTTACCTGGAAACAGTTAAGACACAATTATAAACAATTGCCTGCATTATTGTTAAGCATTCCATCTAAGTATGTAAATGCATAGAGAATAAATAAACACTTCAAACAACTGTTGCTGGTATTTTATGTTTTCAATAAGTCTTACAATAGATGGAATGCTTAACAATAATGCAGACAATTGTTTATAATTGTGTATAAACAAATATATATATATTATATATATATATATATATATATATATATATATGTGTATATGTTTATACACAATTATAAACAATATATATATAAACAATATATATATATATATATATATATATATATATATATATATATATATATATGAATCCAAGACAAACCCCACCAGACAAAAACCCCACGGATAATAGCCCCACGGACAAAATCCCCCTCTGGACAAAAGCCTCACGGACAAGAGCACCGCATTGTAAATACAAAGTACTGATTGCACAGTGTATTACTGATTTTAATTATGTATACAGTTCGTTAGAAATTTTGATTGCTACTTGAGTAATTGTATGTTGAAAAAGCAATCACAACTTTTTATTCATATAACATTAACCATATTCAATATGACCTGTCTTGGAATGTTAATAGAATAATTATCTAATATTACATCGAGCTATTTTAAAGAATATTGTAAGAGACAGTTGTCAGAAAGTTATGATAAGTAGATGTGCGTGCTGATGACGTTTGTCCTGATCTGAATGAATGTGAACTATTGTTGTATTATAAAGTGACAATTTATTCAAAATAAAACATCAATACACAATGGGCATGTCATATATGAGGTGTCCAACAACTGTCCAGGGTCAAAGTGTTCTTTACCAAAATGTCATGCGTGCAAGTATTGAACTTCAGTGTAAAAGAACAGGTGGTGCCAACCAGACAGACAGGGGGGTAACTTGCTTTATTTCCTATTTAAGTATGTACAGCACTGTATTTACATTGTGGGGCTTTTGTCTGTGCACCATATAGAATCCAGGACAAAATATCCAGGGGGCTTTTATCTGTGTGGCTTTTGTCCGGTGGGGTTTTGTCCCATATATTGCACCATATAGATATAATATATATATATATATATATATATATATATATATATATTATTTTACCTTGTTATTAGTCCTGTTACATATTGTTTTACATCATGTGATCCCATATTTAAATATTATTAATGACTAATTTGGGAATAAATTTGTTAATTTCAAACACTCTGCCCAAGTTAGTCTTATGCAACAAATGTTGATAAAACTATAAAACATGATGAAGTTAACCAGTTTAACAATAACAACAACAGGTGTTTATATAGAATTACGTTTAGGTGTTTACATAGGATTACATTGTAGGTGTTTACATAGGATTACATTGTAGGTGTTTACATAGGATTGCATTGTATGTGTTTACATATCATTACATTGTAGGTGTTTACATAGCATTACATTGTAGGTGTTTAAATACCATTACATTGTAGGTGTTTAAATAGCATAACATTGTCACAGAGATGAGGTGATTATACCTCACATGTAGATAATTATGATTAATGTTAATATTTATGAGTATGATTAAAAAAAGAGTGTAATGATTACAATTAGTAATGTTGGTTACAATCATTTTAATCATATTACAATTATGATTACATTGATGAATACAATTTAGCTAATACAATAAATAAAAACTCTCATGTTATTGTTGTCACCAATGTTATTCAAGACAATCACTGTACGTGCATTAAATACAAAATAAAAAATATGCACAAGAAAACTGTGATTGTAATCACAATGATTGCTTGGAAATGTAATCAAGTATGATTATAATTACTTGAATTTTGATACCAATGTAATCGAGTACGAGTATGATTACTCAGAAATGTTCGATGATTACATATGATTATGATGACTGAGTATGTCTACTCCATGTCTGCTTTGTCATGCAGATTGTTTTTTTTTCTAAAATCAGCATTCAACCTTGAACAAGTTGTACTTACAGATACAATAATCAAGTTGAATTGTATCACCAACTTCTGTCAGTACTACAGCTTCCAAACCTGGGTAAGATTTCAAACCAGGCACAAGAAGGTTCCGTGTACAGTTTCAAAGGAGTTGTTTGTAAATGGAGCTGTTAGCATAGTTTCCTCCCTCAATGGTATATCCGTGGCTAGTGTTACTGTACGCTATGTTGCATAATGCTGATGTAACAAAGGTGCATTGTTGGCTTAGCTAATCAGATTTAGGTGTGTGCAAACAAAGACACATGCACAAATTCATATACATTAAATAGATGAATGTACAGAACACAAAATATGTGGAACTTGGCATAACTCTCTGTGAAATACAACAGTATTAGCACAGCTGATCAGTATTCTCAGTTGCTTTAGTTCAAGTTAAGTATATCATTTAGAAAAAACATTAGTAAAAGTATACGATTAAATAACAATACAGGTGTCTTCCCAATAATAAGTCCATAAATATGTTCAGTTCATGAATATATTTGCTTAATTTTACTAACCTCACCTTACTCAGAACAACTGACTTTGTATACCCAAATAAAAGTGTATGTATTTGTTGTGTTGCTGTATTTGGCAATTATGGAACAAACTTCCAGTCCAAAATCCCGTAGTATAATCCCAATGCATAAAATCAAACACACCATAATGTTATTGATTATGATATCATATGTATCTGTTCATTCAAAATTGTTAAGGGCTAGAAAAATAGAACGGAGTTGCTGATTAAACATCACAATAAGTTACAATTTGTAAAAAAAAAATGCATATCATTCCCATAGTATAATCCCAATGCATAAAATCAAACACACCATAATCTTGTGAGCCAAAATCCCACAATATAATAAATGGACAAAACCTCAATATAAAACGAAGCCACTACACGACAATTTCATGACACATAATTATATCTTTTAAATATATGTAAAAATGGAAAGCATGCTGAGGGTTAATCTGCAGTAACTAAAACAATAAGTAAAACAAATATTAGCCAAACATAAATATTGCATTGTGGGATTTTGTCTATAATATTATATATATATATATTTATAATGTACATATACCTGGGAACAGCTGAGACACTATATATATATATATATATATATATATATATATATATATAGCTAAGCA
Organism: Lamellibrachia satsuma; assembly: GCA_033239005.1. Classification (NCBI taxonomy): domain Eukaryota; kingdom Metazoa; phylum Annelida; class Polychaeta; order Sabellida; family Siboglinidae; genus Lamellibrachia; species Lamellibrachia satsuma. Next base: position 831,283 of record BSQZ01000065.1, read on the forward strand.
AGTTAACATAAGTTAAGATAATTTATGGTTATTCTGCAAACTGCTCTTTCTGTATAATTGTATCTTTAGCACAACTGATTATGATATCATATGTATCTATTCATTCAAAATTGTTAAGGGCTAGAAAAATAGAACGGAGTTGCTGATGAAACATCAAAATAAGTTACAATTTATACGACAAATGCATATCATTTTGTAATTGTTGTTTATTTAGTTATCCAAAGCTGCTTCCGAGATAAATTTAAATTGTTGTTAGCTTTGATAAGTCTGCCAGAGGTAAATTGTTAAATACTGTTGTTGGAGTGGCGTGTGATAAATTAAAACCTTTTTTATTAAAAAAAAATTATTTTGTATTTTTGACGTAGTTTTTACCTCTAAGGAAACTGCTTCTATTTCAAATTCTCTTGCTGCAATATCAAAGCTTTGGCAATTTCATTCGTCCCACGTTGCTACAGTTCACTCAGCTGTATAAATGAGTACTGGCTACAGACAGTGGTGGATATGTGAACAAATAGTCTTCGTGCAGTAATTGCAGCGTGGCTGAATGCTTCCCAGAGAAGTCGAGTTTGTGATGGAATGAACAGGTCTGCAAGTGGGTGAACGTAATGCGCGCTGAACAGTCCCAACAACTGGATACCATGCTATATAAGAACGTACCGTTTTATCTTGAAGAGTTATTTAATAGTTATATTTTACTTATTTCATTGCAGTTATTTCCTGGTAAACTTCGACAGTCCTGGGACACCATTGATCAGCTTGCTCGACCATCTCCAACGTGACCTTGACATCATTCGACCCCGGATCCTACGCAAGGAGGAGGAGGTGACACGACCTTGTGAGAAGGGACCGTGTGACTTTGGCGAACTTGATGAGGAGAAAAAACGCACTGTCAAACTAAACCTCAGAAACCTTGTTAAAAAGTTATAACATCAAAGACACCTGGTGGTCACAATGAAGAGTCAGAGGAATGAGGCACCTCTTATTGAACATAGACAGTAACATATGTTTTTGTACAAAACTTATTAAAAGTGCTTGCAAACAAGTAAAATGTTGTGCTTTGCATGCACTGTGCATTTTGTCAAACATACTGTGTTGAAACTTTTCTTAAGCATATCGTCCTCATGAAATGGTGGAAACATTTTAGTTTTACCTGAGTATTTTTGATACCCAGATATGTGACCCCTTGTTGTGAGATTGGGCATGAGACGGGCATACGGTTGTCAACAGGGCTTTAGGACGGGGACGCAGAATGGCCATTGAGAGATGCATTTCAATGGGTTCCTCTTATCTGTCTATCTCTCCCAGCATGTGAATTCGATTCGGCAGATGAGATTCTTCTGTCAGGTGCCAGAGCTTGTTAGGACGCTCCACGCCCATCTTCTACTAGCAGCTTTTTATACGTTTGAAATCACTGTTTAAGCAATCGTGACAGGATCTGAGGTCACGAATGACGGCACTGGGAAAATGACTCATGATTAAAAAAACATATCCTCTTGTGACGCCTCGATTTCCCATGGGAGACAAGTCTGGGAAGTCTGATTAAGATGGTAGGGTGATAACTTATAAGACAGCAGCAAAAAGAATGTGATAATTTTTTTCAGCAGACATAACTGATCAGGATGAACAACAAAACTGCCTCTAAGCATTGGTATGATAGGCAACTGTCCAATTCATTGATGATACTTCTACACTGTCATTACTTCTTGAAACTGGCAGCGTTTACAATTAAAATTGTTCAAGTGAGACATTTTCTCACCGGTTTAAGCTTCATTCATAATGTAATTCTTAGATATATCAGACAATGTACATATTTCTTAAATATACTCAAAAAACATGAACAAAGAACATTACCATTCATGTATTCATAACCGTCTGACATTCGTTGGTGTCAATTATTATGCAATCTTCATTTGTTATATATGAAATAAGAAAACATGGGAACACAACTAGTATTGAATTAAATTAAAGTTTTAATTATTATAAATAATATTGGACAATCATTAATATATAGATGTATATAAATATGTCTTAAGTATGAGTGCAAATAATGATCCTTTTGTAGTTTATTACCATTTATTATACCTGTAAATGTTGGGAGTGGTTCATATTTCTTTACAGTAAGAACATACTGTAAATGGGAATTGTTAAAATATATCCCTGTTAATTAAAACAATTCTGTGTGCTTTCATTAAGGTCATGCAAATTAAAAGGTATATATAAATTTTTTTTACATATGTTTTGTTTCTGGAACATTTGTGTGAGCAAGATCAGTATTTCCTCAACCGGTGTTATTTTATTTTTGTTCCAAATTGGTATGTTCCAACATGGCTCCAGATTTAGTCTTCTTTTGTCGCAGCAACAGCAAGTGTTAATTGTACGTAATGATGATCACATGGTATTTGGTTAGTTTTGGCCAATCTCAAAAATGAATTTCAGTTTCGCAAATAAAATTAAGTAAATACTGGTGGGTTTAAATGAACTTTTAAATGTTCCTATGACTTAAAAATCAAATAACCATGATATTAAAATACAAAAAAGTCATCAGTACATTCATTGTTCATGATACATATAATTCTATGAACGATATGTCAATGAAAGTGTAAGACTGTCAGATGTAAAATGTTGGGCTATTGTAGTTGAAAGTTATATGCACAACACAAGAAATGTAATTGCACTGTTCGTGTACACCTGCACTTATTTTCATTATAAATATGATTTGACTGAGCATTGTGATTATTCTAACTGCTTTTGAACTTTATTAAAGTGTGCAGTCTTAAATAATGGCCCCAAACCGTATAACAATGCTTTGCGTGCCAATATGAAATAATTGTTCAAAATGTATTGAGTGGTAGAAAACTGAAGTTTATTTTATAATTTGAAATATTGTCGAAATTTAATTAGCCATTTTGGTATTGTGAGTGTCATAATATAAGTATTTATGTTTTGTTAGTCCTTTAAACATAGTAGTAAACGTATATCCTGTATTCATTTCATGAAATAGTGAGCACGTGGAACGAATGAAAAGTGAAGAATATAATATTATATATATATATATATATATATATATATATATATATATATATATAAATATACTTATAAACAACTCGACACACATGGCTTCTTTCGTGATTGAGAACCACGGGCACACGCATCGCTCAGCCTGTACAACGGTCTACAACTATATGAAGTATTGTGTATGTACAACGTATGTACATGTGTAAACAGAAATAATGTTACTAAGAAGTTATACTCTAGCCTTTTTTCAGTCAACAAAAGGTGTGGTAATTTCAAGCAAAGCAGTAAATGTAGCCCCAAACCTTGATACACACTGAATGCATATAAATGTAATGTTTTACTGTGTTTACCGTAATTTATTTGGTGACCATTTGTTTCATTTTATCGGTTATCATGTGTGGGTTGGAGATCAAACGAACGAATTGCCAACACACTGACATAAACTGCGAGCCAATCTTTCGCAACTTTGCAAAGTGAGAAGTGAAAATGTTACTTCTTTTTACAAAGACTTACATAAAATAAAGTTACTTTGTCACCGACACCGCTACGAAATCACGGAGCAGGGTGGCTGCGAAAAGACTACGCCATCTCAAGTAGTGATACTCCAACCAGCCTATTATTGGGCTGAAGCAGCCGTGGGACATGACCGTGCGGACGTCTAGCAATCTTCGTTACGCTGCCACTGCATGCTTGCCAATGCGCAATGGCTGCTGCGAGAGCGACTACATTCGGTCTTAGCGAGAGTGTACCGTCCTATAAATGACATCGATTTTCAAAATAAAATGTTAGTTTACTCTATAAAACACGTTAACGAAATACGTATATAAATTAGGAGGGGTATTTTGGTATGGGGATTGTGCTTGGCGGGATTTCTGTCCGGGGAGTTTGTCTTACAGTCGTATTGCAGGTTAACCATGTAAACTATTCTTAAAATATCCTTTTACATGGAACATGATTGCAGCGTAGAGTATATGTGATTGCAGTTGAGTATGATCTAGCATGACTATGTACAGCTTTGACCATGCATTTATGGTTATAATTTTTATTTTGATGCATTTCTCAGTTTCTAGCCTTAGCAGGAGTAACCCTTCCCATAGATGACATGGATTATTATTTGGAATTCTGTTTTAATGCTATGTCACACGATGAATTGTTAACAGTTTGTTTAGTGATTTTTGTATTTTACAAAATACCATAGAATGTTGTGTGATGGTAACATGGTATATGTATGAATTGTTGTATTGTGTCGTGTTATCAAATACACATTTCCTGACGCCCAATCGCGATCTTCCTATTATTTTCTAAACAATTACTGTTCTAGCTTTGTGTCGCAGTTTGGGCAAACCATCCTGACTTCGCACGTTCTTTGGGGGAACTGTGCGCAATGCACTTGACATTACAATTCGCTCGCACCGAACCGAACAGATCGTCGCCATAATAAATAACTACATTTCAAAATCACATTCAGCCTTCATCCCATGATCGTAGGTGTGCCATAATAAATGTTGGTCACGTATCGCAACAAAACCTGGGTTAGTATTGCAGGAAACAATGAAGGGAACATATCAAATAGCCCCTAACGAAGTTGCACCAGGTAACACTCCAGGAGGAAAAGATGTTTACAGTTAACCAAGTGCCACATCCTACACACCTCAATTTTCATACATTTAAACATATTGTTTACGAGCTGCCGCGTGTTTTCGTGGCTCACGCGTAAATATGATCCCTTCGGAAGCCATTGACGACTGTAACATGTACCGGCGAGCCTCTTTTGTGAGAGCTACTCTTTGATAACTGTGTTGCTTCTGCAGTCAACCACAACAAGTGTGACTGTACTTAAGACATTGATAATAAACGGCTTGTCTCAACCTGCGACATCGGACACTGACAAATACAATGTCACAGCCAAGTTAAGACGCCGGATGGCTGTGTAAGTATCAAATCCGCAAGAGAAAGGGTAGCGGTACATAATTTATATAACTACTATATGGGTGACATATTAATGTAAAAGATTAATGTACGCTCTTACATAGCGCAGTATTCAGTCCTCGGGACTGCTCAAAACGCTTTACACTTCAGACCTGTTCATTCCAAAGCTATATCGATTTCTATGGGAAGCATTCAGCCACGCTGCAGCCAGGTACTCACTTACAGCTGAACGGTGGCAACGTGGGGTGAACGTAATTGTCAAAGCTTCGAAACGGCAGCAAGAGGATTGAAACCCGGGTTCTATCGACTGAGAGTCCGACGTTCCAACCGCTATGACGTACGCAACCGCCCCCCCCCCCCATATAACTAGAAACCTATGCACAGTTTCACACGTTGTCTATCCTGATTACATAGTGCAACAATACAATCATGTCAGTTGTGTGTTAATTTATTAACACAAGTATATATTACCGCAATTCATCGTAATGTTTAGTAAAAACCGCAAGTATCACGCTTACCCAGTGTAATGTATTCCTCGTTTCGGTTACCGCAATAACCAGTCCGTGGTTCCGTGGTTTCCCGAGTCTCGTTTCGGTTATCCGCACAAATAGGACAATTATTTTTCAGAAGACTGTCAAACGTTGAAGTGAATCAGCATAAATTAAGTCCAGTATAAATATGCCTATTACAAGATTCGTTGTTGGAGGCATGTCTTGTTTTCTTGATAATCATTTATAACATTGTGGTCTTGCTAAATTGGCAAATATCTAGTGGCTTCCCTGTGTTTACTGTGGTACGCCGATAATTAATAGTAATACCGTTGCATTGCAAGTTTACTCGTCTCTAGCAGTTTTGGTTGCTGCCTAACTACGTCCTCGTTCGGGCGACATGATTCAGGGGTCAGTTTTGCATACCTTTGCACATTGTTGTTACTCGAGAGTGGGACGTCACCCAACAAAACCATACAATCATCAAGGGAAAGCCCCGTTACAAAGTCAGATCTGCCTCATTTCAAAAGCGGCGTTTCCGACCATTTGCTTCCTGTTGTGACGGAACTTGTATTATACCTGGCGTGTACATTAGACCGCCAATTAACTAAACAGTCTGCGTAATGCAACAGGTGGATGCGGGGTTTAGCCGAAGGGTGATCGTGTGGACTATGCTGATTTGGTGAATTATTTAATGTATCGGAGGCCTTAATGTATAGCCATTTTTAACCTGTCCTTTAGTCTTTACGGCCTGTTGTTGCAGTAATACAGTGCACGTCGCTTAATTCAAAGTCGGTTAATTCGAAAAGCTGGATAATTCGAAGTTGTCGTCAGGTCCCGACCCGAAGCCTTCTTTATCCAGAGCTTCTGATAAATTGAACTCCTGATAACTCAAAGGGTTTCTGATGATCAAGGTCACTTCGAATTATCCAGCTTGTTCTATAATACGAACACTTCTAACGCGCCTAAATCCTACGAAAACCGGGCTCTGAGCCGCATCTAAAACGAAACTTTGGTTAGTCAATCTCGAAAACGACTTGCAACGTAAAAGTTATAAACAGGTGGATGAATACAATAAGGAACTAAGGAGGGAAAGCACGGTTTAAAAGATGTGTACATATGACGGCAACATTTGCAGTTTCCTACTGACCTAACCCTAAAGGAGTGAATTCATTGTACTTTTGGTATTCCATGCCGGTGTCACGTGTCATGACGTCAATGTAAGTGGGTGCGGATTTTCCTGGTTTCCTCACTCCATGTAGTAAGCTACATTCAGACAAACACAAATAATAATAATATTATATCACGTTACGTCTCATTTACCACTGTGTTCCTGTATCATAATGATTACCCTACGATCAGTTTTGTCGACATTCAGAAAGGCTTCCTGTATCAAAGGTTATCAAGATGACTTTACGGGGATTTATATGTTTCACCCACTTTTATATCATAATTATAGCTTTATGCTTAACAAGATTTTACAAGATTTGCCATCCAAGCCAAAGGCCCAGATGGCAAGTGGACAAGGAAGCCATTGGCTTATCGAGAGTCCAACAACGTTCATCTACTTATAACCCGCCCTCCTGAGATATGTGTCAACCTTGTTTTTAAATATATTCACGCTGCTAGCAGTTACACAATCTGTAGACAATTTGTTCCAATCATTTATTGTCCTCTGTGAGAACGAGTGCTTCCTGATGTCCAATCTACATTGATCCTTTACTAATTTTACCTCATGTCCTCTAGTTCTGCTATCCTTCTTGAGTGAGAAAAACATATTTATATCAATATTTTCATACCCATTCAATATCTTAAAAACTTCAATCTGATCTCCTCTTAACCTCCTTATCCTATATATATATATATATATATATATATATATATATATATATATATATATATATATATATATATATATATATATATATATATATATATATATATATATATATATATATATGTCTTGTTTGCATCATTGTCCATGCAAGATTCACAGGATAATGATGATTAATGTTTACGCGTTCTTGTCATATGATTGGTATTTGGTCGCACCCACACAGATGGCTTAGATATCAGGGTGTGATATCGTGCTTTTTGCGAAAACGGTTGATCATTAATTGAGCACCGCCAATAATTGCGACGGAATTAGGGCATCGTGAGTAATACTATATTAATTTCCCTTATGTTGAACTTTCCTGTATGACTCACGTGTAGGCGATAAATAGCTAACGTTGAGTTGGTTGCAATTTGCTATGTTGTTGTTTTGTTGTTGCTATTGTTGTTGCCATCGTAGTGGAAGGATTGTAATTATTGCTAATGTTATTGTCAACATTGCTGTTTTTTTTTCATTCTAGGCTTGTTGTTGTTTTATTTGTTTTCGCTATTTTTGTCGTCGTCTTTGTTTTGTTGTGGTCGTGGTTGTTGTCGTTCTGTTGTCGTTGTCGCCATCGTTTTGCTGTGGTTGTGGTTGCGTCGTGTTGTTGCGGTTGTACATAGTTGTTGCCGTGTTGTATGTATCATGGTCGTCGTCGTCGTTCTTGTCATTATTGTGTTTTGTTGTTGTCGCTGCCATGTATATATCATGGTCGTCGTCGTTGTTCTTGTCATTATTGTGTTTTGTTGTTGTCGCTGTGTTGTGTATATCATCACTTTCGTCGTCGTTGTTCTTCTCGTTGTGTTTTGTTGTTGTCGCTGTGTTGTGTGTATCATCATCGTCGTTGTTGTTGTTCTTCTCATTGTTGTGTTGCGTTGTTGTCGCTGTGTTGTATGTATCATGGTCGTCGTTGTTGTTGTTTTTCTCACTGTTGTGTTGTTGTCGCTGTGTTGTATGTATCATGGTCGTCGTTGTTGTTGTTTTTCTCACTGTTGTGTTGTTGTCGCTGTGTTGTATGTATCATGGTCGTCGTTGTTGTTGTTTTTCTCACTGTTGTGTTGTTGTCGCTGTGTTGTATGTATCATGGTCGTCGTTGTTGTTGTTTTTCTCACTGTTGTGTTGTTGTCGCTGTGTTGTATGTATCATGGTCGTCGTTGTTGTTCTTCTCATTGTTATGTTTTGTTAATTTTTAATATGTAACACGTATATTCACGCGCGTAGTAAGCATTTACGTCTGAATGGTACAAACGTAGCAATAGCTACTACAGTTAGTAACAACAGCGAACAGTCTGAACAGATCAGAAATTAAAGTCTTTCCTCTGTTTGGAGTGTCGTGCATTAAATGTGTCGCACAGCGCAAGTCAGCGTAGACCACGGGAGGTCTTAAGTAGGAGACTTTCGCAATAGCGTGATTAAAAGCTTATAAATACCACGCCAGTGTACTGCTGAGCTAAGAAGCACATTTGCGAAACTGAGTGAAACTCCATTCTCCGCCACAGAAGAGAGTGAAAATTCGCTGCCACCCACGACGGCATTGATACCCCCTGTACTTAGTTCACAATTCAATTGTTGTAATTTCCCCATTTGCACAAAGCGTTCTAAAGGGTGGAGAGGGGTCAAGAGACGCGTACTATTTTTTATGTCGGTTGCATGCGAAATATGACAACCTTCGCGCCGTGCAGCGCAGCGCGGTGAACTGTTTCTGAAATAGTATTGTTTTAAGTCGCGTAACCGGACACGGCGCGGCTCTGTAATATAGTCCGACTTCTTGGAAATTCACTACTTTGTGGACAACAATTGTCAGTGTGGCACCACGGAGCTGTTACAAAAACACAAAGCTTGAATATAATTATTGGAAGTAAACGTGTGTAAACATGTCCTACGTGCATGCACTACGTCATAACATTGCTACATCGATATATTCTCCAATCTGGAAAATTATTAACATTTTAAGGTAATAATTGAGAATGGCCTGAGAATGAGTGCGCTTTATTCGAACAGGTAAATGTCAGTTGTGAACGGACTCTTATCACTGCGCGAATCTAGACAGTTCTCTGTCGGTTGCGTAAGGTTTGTTGCGCGTTACAGTCGTTGACGTCAGACTCGCACTATCATATGCATAGCGTATGTTCGTTTTTATTGTAATTCGTGTATATTATATATATATATATATATATATATATATATATATATATATATATATATATATATATATATATATATATATATATATATATATATATATATATATATATATATATGTATATATATTATAATGTCTTGACTGCCCAATAAAAAATGTACTTTCACTATTATCTGTGTAATTCGTATGTTTCGGGGCGAATGTTATGTTTACATTGCACGTTGGGGGAATCTGACTTACAGGTGCTAATTATACGCCCATCACGTGATCCCGTGAGCGCCGGACCTCGATAAACCACAGGAATTGGAATGTTATGCTGTAAAACATGATTTTATCATAAAAAAATTCACACTTTATACCTATAAAACAATGTTGGTGTAATCTGTAAAACTGTAGGCCTACTGCTGACGTGACGGCATTGACAACACGAATTAAAACCTCGCGTATAAACCACTGATCTCTATACATAGATTAGTTGTAGAAACGAATGTTCAAGTTTCACCAAATGCGTTTCTAAATTCCAAAGAATTCATTTTTGAAACCGGTAGGCCCTATGCTACGTCTAGATCGTGATGGCATAAAAAGTGTTATTAATGTGTTGTTGTGTTATCTACATTGCTGCGATCATAAAAGTAGTTAACCTGTACGTTTTTCAAATTATATTCTAAGTATTTGTCTAAGTTTTCATGGTATTAACTTGAGTAGCTTCGTGGACAGGTGGAATAAACGGTGTCATGTTCGGTGACTAACGTCATTCAACGTCCTCAACATCAAACGTAGCCGTAAGTATTCAGTGCTGAAGGGTATTTGTTGGCGGGTGATACGATCGGACAGCCGTGTCTTGGAACGGATTAGCTAAGATATTCATCATCTCTTTCATTCGCCAGCGCCATTGTGTTCAATGTCCCGATTGTGCAATGGATGTGCCCAACCCGGGTAGGCCTATGACTTGTTCGTCTCCAGCTAAACAACTTCCTTCAACACACGTGATGATGTTTAACATTCACGTCGTGATGCGCCATTGCAACGAGAGTTTATACAAGTAATAGCTAACATCTTACATTTCTGTTGAAACAAATTAAATGTGTGGACGTGAATGTTGCGCTGTGTGTGTACGTGCGTGTACGTGCGTGCGTGTGCGTGCGTGTGAGTGCCTGCGTATCCATCAACAGCTAACATGCGGCTTCAGTTGTGCCTTGGTTTCATATGAATGATTTGAGATTCATTTCGTAAAACATAATTCTTTTGTATTATGCCAGATGTCTAATTCACTGCCCACGTGTGAACAAACGTTGGCCCGCACGCTTTCCCGTAGACAATAATATAACTTACACTTTACCGTGTCCTATGTTATTTAAGCTTTGACAGTACGTTACAGTAAATAGCTTTCCGTTGTCCGCAAACACGTATGAAATTTAAATATAAGGTTTTCAATCAACCACTCATCAGCCTGATACCCTTCAATGTATTCCCACGCTGGTGGGTATTATATTAGGAATAATAAACAAACCCAGTTCTCGTGCAGGTGGTCAGAATATATGTTGTCACATGATGTAAGTTATTGTGTAAGGACTTAATACAACAATGCATCGAATTTACGTACTTTTTTTTGAACACCACAACGCACATGGTAACAGTTTTATTAAAAAACGCGCGTAGCACGCATTCAACGTTTCAGCGGGTAATATCTAAATGAACAACCCCACTGCTGGCTGAACCTTATTAGTAACTTTCACTTATTTAAATACGCGTACAACACGTGACCTGCGCTTTTAATTTGGAAAGTTTTTGGGCACCAAAATTACGTCGACGTTTAACGAATATAAATTATTATTTGCATTTTCCGTATGCACACGGTAAAGTGTTGGTTTTTGCCCAGTATAAAACAGAACAATATTGTGTTCCTAGTATTTTGAAGCGTGTTTCGCCGAAATGATGTTGTGTTGAGTTCAACGGAAGATGCGTGCATCTGACGCCGATCTCTGAGAGAAGGAGATGACTGCATGATCGAACCCTATCCCAAACCCTATAGCTAACCCAAACCCTAACCATAACTTTAAACGGTTTATTGATTGTTCAGGGAAAAACATTGTCTGATGAATAGCTAACATTGAATATGTTATAAAAATAAGGTAGGTAGTTTTCGAGATATTGCAATATATATATATATATATATATATATATATATATATATATATATATATATATATATATATATATATATATATATATATATAATTATTGAAATGTTGGGGATAAATTTGCGATTCAATATATCTGTAAACTTTATGTCGTTTGAGAGGTCACTTCGTCTCAACGGATCGCTGTGAAACTTTTTAACATAGTTGTTTTCTCATTAACCTCACCTTCAGAGCCCATAGCTCAGATTATTTGAAGAAATAATGTTTTCCCATGCAAAAATAACCACCCTAATATATATATATATTTTATATGGGAAATATATATATATATATATATATATATATATATATATATATATATATATATATAGCTAACATTGAATATTATATATATATATATATATATATATATATATATATATATATATATATATATATATATATATATATATATATATATATATATATATATATATATATATATAATTTCACCATTATAGCTTTAAATAATTTTGTTTTAAATGAGGAGGAAGTTCTCATTAGGGCAGACCTCCGTCCACACAAGCAGTATTCTACGTAATCGCCGAATACGCTGGACTGGACACTTCCGTGCAGGATGGACAGCAGGATGGACAACAGACTACAAAAGTTTTTTTTTTTTGACGAGCTGCAGAAAGGGAATCGACCTGTGAGCATACTACGCCTACGCATCGAATATGTTCTGAAATGTGACCTGAAATCTGTCGATGTCTCACCTGAGACATGGACTATTTGCTGCTGCGTACTTCGTGACTTTGACACTGGGAAACAGCCTAAAATAGCCAGTCTTCGTCACAGCCCGGACGAGTAGAATATATTGTCTTCAGAGATAGACGTCATCCACAACAACAATAGTTTGAAATAATCCTATTGCATTGGTAATGACACGTTTTTGCCAATAATGTCTACATAATGCATCGACAATTGTTATACCCCCGTCTGTAAGATGCCGAAGACTTCTGCACAATGACATCAGTGAGTTGTACGATAAGCAACAATGCATATGGAAAGGCCAGATTTGCAATTGAATAACGGGAGTTTAATTGTATCATCTATTTCGTTTAGGGAAAAAGTTGGCTATACAAAGGATTCTATAACATACCCGAAATAACCCTACACTGATTGATAACTTGCGTTTGTTGACAAAATGTCTTTGTCAGATCGGTTTTCCGTCGGGCTTCTGTATTCATAACAACAATTGATATGGTGTGTAAGAAAGACTACTCTTACATGTCCAAATTATTTTTAAAAATATGTCGGTATATGCCACGAGTTTAAAGGTCTCATTTCGATTTTTGCCAGTCTCATTTCAAATTCATTTTACGAAAAATCAAACCTACCTAGTATCAACTGCAACATTTTATAGCTCGTTTGCGCAACTTTTGTATGTAGTTTTTGTGAAATTATCAGACAGACTTACTTAATGTTTGGTCAAACATTAAGTGAACTCAAAATGGAAACGCTGAAAACTCACGAATTTCACCCTTGGTGAAATTGAATAACTTTGTCATGTGATCGGCAAGATGAAGGAAGTCACGCCCATGATCAGTATTGACCCTCACAGTGTTTATCATTTTGTATGTTCACTAATTTAAACCTTACCAAGTCTAACGAATAAAGTCAATTGTTTCGATGACTAACAAAAGTAGGCATTTTTTTATTAAATCGACTGCGGGTGTTACATAAACTATTCACACACTACATATATATCAACGAACCGGATTTGCGATAGGCTTTATCAGTTGAGGATGGATTTTTAATGTAGCCGAGTTAAAATTCCTTCGAAAAATAAATCGCAGAATATCTTACCAAAAACGAACATAATTATCTTACGTATTTTGTCGTTAAAAGATTATTAATTTGTGTTGTATACTGATACGTCTCGGGCTTCGTCTGATAAGCTTTTATAGTTTTGGTTTTTAAGTAGCCCAAATTTGTTGTAGAGCTAATTCACCCCCTGCGTGCCAACGAAAGCGGCCTGCGCCGTTTCCAACTAGAATGTTTAAATGTCTTAGCATGTAGCAGCGTAACGTAAAACTACGGGGACAAAATTAAACCCAGTGGCGTATCTATATAGGTTATCGCAATAAGGGTTGTGGCCAAATGGGGGGAGCTTATAGTTACCCATTAGTCTATCAAGCTACCATGCACAACGTGTTACATGAGAAAACAATTAAGGGAAAGGCTATGGCCCAATCCCCCTCCCTAAAACGCCACAGCATTGGCCGTATCGGCCAGTCACGAAGTCAGACATAAAGGATCGGATATAAGTTCACCATCCTACTTTTTCACGGACATATGCTGAATTCGATAAAAAGGAATCGTAGAATGACAGTGTTTGTCGGTTTCTTGTGTGCCAGTTGACCGGAGTATTGTGTGCAATGAGGTATAGTCGAAGTGCATAAGCATTATGGTGTCAAATTTAGCAAAACGATGTCAACAGCTAGCAGGATGCGACAGGATAATGAGTAAGGTTTGGATGAAACATGCAAGGCATGCCAATCAAATAACGAGAACTGGTGTAACTGTGTAATAAACGTTGTAGGCTTTCTTGCTAACTCTTTTATTATTTTTTTAAACGTTACATAATATTGATATCGCACAAAGTCGCAAAATTGTCTTAAAAGCGAGTGACTGATGGTTTACGATGGAAATGCATTAAAAAAAATAGTTCTTGAGATTGTTGTTGACGGCCTAGTTTGGGACACCCTTCCTGTAATTTAACATGAATTATAAGTGACGGGGAGTGCGTTTCAGATTTTTTGCTCAGTTACAGACAAAACGTGCGTGTCCAGGTTGAGCCTGGGCTTAGTCTTAGAAAACGGTCTTGTGAGATATGGGTGATCTGAGCAGCTTGGGAATATTTGAAAAATAGAAGACGAAAATCAAATAGGCTCTAAACCGAGGAAAATCAAATAGGCTCTACACCGTATATACAGCCGTTCATAACCTGCATTAGCACTCGAATGCAGAAGCACAGTTCCACCTCTGACAAGAGCTTTTTTGCCCTTCGTGGTGTGCTCTCTGTCTCTAGTACACAGCCAATTCAGTCTTTTTATAACGCCTATTTTCGATTTTTTTCCACGAGGTGCACATATCGTATTGCACGTTGTTAGTTGGAGTACTCTCCTACATGTCATAGCTTGAAGAAATTACACTAATTAAAAGGATCACGTTACAAACACTGTCGATGAGTCATATCCAAGAGAATTTGTGCTGAGGAATGAGTAAACTTATAAGTTACGTGAAACGTCATGTTTGGTCTTTTTAATGTGAACAAGTTTCCTAATTTAAAGACAGTTCAGGAACGGTTAAATTTTAATTCAGTCAGTGACAATCAGCATTTGCTAATAAGCGTATCAATCACAACTTCATTTCACTATTTTATAATGACCCACAATTAATTAGCTGTAAATTAACTTTAAAAACGTCCACCGAAACATCGCTTTCGGTCGGTTCTTAGAATCATATTGACAAAACTGACGCCTTCTTATACAGAAAAATCACAGTGGTTTATTTTATACAAAAACACGATCATAATAATATACAGTATATAAACACACATGTGGCACGTAATATTCACACATCTGCGCGTCAAGAAGAGCGCAACTATGTCCAAGGGTGGACCGTTCAAGAAGAGAACACCGGACATCACCACAGTAGTACAGTTCTGATTAGTGCAACCGGTAACGCAGCATTCTAGCTCATTTAGAAAACCGGTGATCTGCGCAATAAATTAACTAATATACAACAGTTATAATTAAGCAACTAAATCGTCCACCCGGTGGTGGACACCAGTAACAGGACTGTATTTGATTATTCGACTGCGGTCAATGGACCTGCGTGGTTGTGTTGCATTTTAACACCTACGTACGCTAACGAAGTCTGCGTCCGTGTAGTGACTAGTGCGACACCGTCAGTTCGTGGGGTTTCACGCTATACCACATCAGTCATCATTGGAAGACGTGATGTAGCTTCGTCAATGCGAAGTACTCGCTACGCTGCACAAGTCAGTTTGAACACAAAACGCCCATTCATCCGCTTAGCGAAGGCAATGGATAACGGATACCATATATAATTTGCTGCATTTAAAAGTCTGTTTCTTTGGTCATGTACGCACTGCCGGTTAATGCGGCCACCCCTGACACCAACTAACTGTCACACACCTCTATGAGAGTCCGACACCGCTCCATAAACATGCCCTTATCGTCCTTATCGTCACTGACCAGCAACTCTGGGGAGGCTGGTCCCGACTCGCTAGCTGGACTTGGAAAACTCATCTTCCGTACAGTTTCGCGTGAATCTGGGCTCTCGGCGATGCTGCTCTCTTCTGATTCGCCATCCGATCGCTGCTCGCCGTTCAAACTGCTCGGGTAGCCACCGTACGAGATTGTCTCGGACGCCTCTGACTGTCGGTCGAGTTCGGCGATCATGCCGGCTTCGGGCGTCACGCAGTTGCCAGTCTTCAAGTGCGTTTTCAGCCCGCTGGCGCTGATGTACTTGCGGGCACACCGTGGACACTCGTACGGTCGCTCGTTCGTGTGCAGCCGTCGGTGCAGCTTCAGATGGACGAACTGCGTGAACTTGGCCGGGCAGAGCTTGCACGAGAACGGCTTTTCGCCGCTGTGCAGGCGCATGTGCGTCTTCAGGTTGCTCGTGCTGCTGAAGCGCTTGCCGCACGCAACGCACTCGTGCGGCTTCTCGCCCGTGTGCACGAGATGGTGTTTCTGCAGGTGTGCGAGCTGCGTGAAACCCTTTCCGCACACCGTGCACTTGAATGGCCGCTCCCCGGTGTGTGTTCGGAGGTGCACCTTCAGGTTCGACAGCTGGCCGAACGTCTTCAGACACACGTTGCACTCGTAGTGGATCTTGCCGTCCTTCTTGCGCAGCGGGTACGGCAGCGAGCGGAAGCCGCGGACGGACAGCGACTCGGGCGACCGCGGCGGGTCGGCCTTGCTCAGGTTCAGCGCCTCACACGGCACCACCGGGACGGGCCGGCTGATCGGCACCGGCGGCTGCTCCGACAACGGCAACATATGCGAGACGGGCGACTTGGCTTGGCGGCGCTCGCGGTCACGTTGCTGCTGGAGGTGCGTCGTCGCCGCCGACTGCAACGCCCCGGCGAACGATCCCGCGTACATCGACCACGGAGGTAGACTGCCGATGTATGGGTTAATTGGCATCATACCGTTGACTCCGTAGAAGGAGGACATGGGTGACTGCGGGTAGACGACAGACAGCGGGCTGAACGGCTTGGTGGCGGGCACGAAGAGAGGCGGTCGCGGGAAGAACTCCCGTCTCGACTTCTCCATCGAGTACAGGCTATCGGCGTCACGGTATGATGTTGGGAAGACGGGCTGGCTCCGACACGAGTAGGGGAAGCAATGTTCAGACAGCGACGTGTGCCGACCCAGACCGGGTCCGGCCGGAAATCTCGCCACGATATCGTCGTATCTGGGCCGTGTGATCGGCGGCTCTGACGACAGGTATTCGTCGTGCTGGTGTTCTTTCCTCTTCCTCGAGAGCAGGGCCTCTATGGAGCTATCAGGGCATGGCGGGTACATCGATGTCGTGCTGTATCGCTTGCCCGGAGTTTCCTCGTGACGTCCGACAGGACTGGCTGGTCTCGTTGTTGGTTCTATTGACAGTGTCGTTTCCCTTCGAGTGCCTTCGTCTGACGGTTGTGGAGAGGACGGGCCGCGAGACTCGCTCTCGGCCGAGACGGCGACGCTGGGACTGCGCGTCTTGTGGGATTCATCGTGTTCTTTGTGAATGCTGAAGTCCAACACGCATCCATCGTCCTCGCCCGAGTCCTCTTTGGCTCTCGGTGACGTCGTCGGTTCCGCCTTGATGTGTGTGCTCGGCTTCGTCAATCTATCACCGCGGATGTGCTCGCGTGAATGAGACGACATGGACGACGATTCTGCCTTGGCAATCTGATGTCGTTCTTGCTCTTCTACAACAAGAACAACGTATTTCATTATTATCGTAATACTTTGGAAGCGGTCATCTTCGTTACTGTGATGTGTGCCCGCTCTGTATGCGTTTTGGAAACGCCTACCACTATATCAGCAAATCATATCTGATTATTTCTGGGTAGTGATCGATTATAACTGGAAACACCACTTAATGTCAATTTTACACATCTCTTCAAGGTACATTTTGCAAACATCAATCTGCAAAATGAAGTTCCCGCCTTCCAAAAAAGTTATACAATTAGTAATAATAATATTATAACACTTGCATAACTATTTCAGCATTAGTAAATGACAGTGCGAACGTACACTGTGCGTTGTATCTATTAGCAAGATACAACCAAAGAATGGTTGAGAGGGGTGTTACGTCACGGACAGGTAAGCCTGACATTTGTCATTGATGTTAGGCGTCACAGCGTGACCTGTGACCACTGACAGGACTAATGTTATATCATGTTCCATTACATCCATCACAACTCGTCGCCGCGTGCGTTCTAGTGGACCATAATTCTGACGCGTAAGAAATGGGGTTGAATGTGACAATGCTTAGTAGAATAAAAACTACAATGATGATATCCAAGAATCTTGATAAATTAAAAACAACACAAGGTAGACCTTCCATGCAAGTGAAGATGCAATTAAAACCTGCAGTGTAAAATCAGAGCCGACACAGTTGGAAGTACCATCATAGTATTTATCATAGTTAAAAGCTAAGACTACCTGAGAAAGGACACTGGCAAATAGAGAACAACCGATTTTCGAGTAGCCATTGAACGCATATTACTGTGAAAACAAGATTTTTCTGTTTAGATACTTAACAAATATAACAGTGTTATTTTACTAAGTGGTAGATCATGTAACCATTCTGTAATAAACTATTCAACTGATCTGGGGAGGTTTGGGAACGAAGTGCCTGGAACGGTACGTGGTGACACGTGGGTGAACTATGAGATGAGCATGTAGGTACTCTTGAAATCAGTCCCTGATGACTGACTGACAGCCAATTATGAATCGGTTTTGCAGCATTACCCTATGTAATTGTATGTCATTAGTGCCCTTCTCAGACACGCCCCTACAGACCCACCAAGGAGATGGTGGTTAAATTTCACCGTTCGCTGCAGGTGGGTAAATCTGCGTCTTGCCAGCGGCTATGTGGACAGTGTTATTTGTTGTGTCTGAATTGGCATGATTGACTTTATGTAAGCAGGATTTAATGAGCTCCATAAACTTCGAGACTACAGTTGACCACATGCAACACTGTAGTTATATCTCGCACAAGATTGGTTTTAAGGCGTGCAGAGCATTTAAGTTAGAAGCATTGACAACGGTTGGAAAAGATGACAAAACCACACTGAAGCACAACAATATAATGCATAAGAACTATGGCTGCATTTTAATGTTAATATACAAGGTTATGCTATACGTGTACCCAAAAGAACGCACACATATAAAATTAAACCTCCTGGAAAATAATGGGAAGGAAGAAAGTCGATCTGTCGACGATGGCCACGTGAAGCAGCCGACATATTCATATAATTCAACCAAGTTTCTCGTCAGGCAAATAAGAAACTATCCAAGAAACAAGAACGTCTATCCATCCGTTCAGGGAAGAAAGAAACGATTTCGTGCACACGGATATCACTTACACCTGCCTGAAGAAAGCAATAGATCTTCTGTGTTGGCTAGATAAGTAGTTTTTGCTGCAACATTGGCATACCTTTGTAAGCATGGTTGTCGGTGGGTGAAGAATGAGTCTTGCCAAGTTGGCGATCATTCGACGTCAGTGGGTAATTGAGTCTTTGTGCGAACTCACGGCAGTACCAGACAAGCAACTCCGTGTTTGGCGGGATCGATTTGATCGTATAGAAGAAGATGCTGAGCTTCACCTGGCACGCGACCAGGTTCTGCTGCTTCAACGTGTTGGCTGGGTTGACGTGACGCATCCAGTTGCTGTTGTCGACGTTGTAGCCATCTACGTAGTGATACAACTCCTCGTTGTGGTACACCTGTAGAGAACACTGTATACATAATTTACTAGGAAACTCACAGTCATGTACCTCTCATCTAACCATTTAATAAATGCTTAATGTAAAATCTAAATAAAAGCGTTATTGAACATAACAATAAAACATAACGTTTTAATTTTTTATCAAAGGTGTATGTGAGAATGTCTTTGCCATGTATGCTACTTTAGCCTTTATAAAAATTTTATTATGTTCAGGTGGTCTGTAAACAATATGAAATGCAAAGACATAATCACAGAAAGATACTATCAACTTGTTTGTACCAATGCAAACATAAGCTGGACAATATATTATTCACTACTTTTAATGCATGAAACCTATGGTATGCTACATAATAATAGTTTAGAAAGGTAAATAGTAACAAATATTTCAGCAACAAAACATTGTTTAAAGTATACATACCCTCCACAAATATTTCCTGTTGGCATTTTGAGGAACGACATCCTTCTGAAATATGTCACCTTGGAGTGGTCCAAATCGCGTTCCCTTTGGGATGAATTCAGTGCTCCACACACCCAAAACCTGAATAAATGGAAATATGCACTCATAAGTTTAGAATCGACCACAATGTACATTCACGCAATTTTTTGACACTTAAAGTGCCAATTTTTCACCATTGTGGGATTTCATGACCAGTATTTTTTTGAGTAATTGCTCAAAACATTCCTTTGTTTTCTGCACGTGTTATTCACCGAATGTGATCCATATCGAACTCTTTCATCAGAGCGCTTATCTGCAGTGTGTAACTACCCTTATCTTAACTATTTATTTAACTGTCACAATCAGCAAACACATTTTTGAAAACATCACTACTGATAAATGCCAGCAATTATAAATATTATTAAATGCAAATGAGGCGAGGTTTATCCATCAACAAATATGTCCAAATTTAACTACAGTTCTACTGATAACTAAAATATAATCTATATTAAGAGGCACATGTAGTGGACATAAAGTTAATGCTTTGTGGACAGTCACTACACCAAACTCATCTAATGCAAACAGTAATACATTTGTAAGCAGTCACTTCACTTTGAGAAAGACCACACACTCAAGTTGTTTCTACAAAGCCACGCGTACAAACCACACTGCCAAGGTAACTACAAAGCAGTGTCTCAAGTGGTCTGATTGACAGATACAAACACTGATATTCTGCGAGTTGATAACTGAGTAGACACAACAGTTTTCTGTACAGTTACGTCTTCATTACTACAGCAGTGAGACAAAAGAAGACTGATAACGGATTGGTATTCCTGAAGCAGGAAAGAGGTCCATGCTTCATTCTCTTACTTCAACTCTTACAAGAATATGCAGAACAGTCTTACGACATTGTTTTATATAGTGTCTTACATTTATTGTTTTATATAGTGTCTTACATTTATTGCTTTATATAGTGTCTTACATTTATTGTTTTATAGTGTCTTAAATTTATTGTTTTATATAGTGTCTTACATTTATTGTTTTACATAGTGTCTTACATTTATTGTTTTATATAGTGTCTTTCATTTGCTGTTTTATATAGTGTCTTACATTTGTTGTTTTATATAGTGTCTTACATTTGTTGTTTATATAGTGTCTTACATTTATTGTTTTATATAGTGTCTTACATTTATTGTTTTATATAGTGTCTTACATTTATTGTTTTACTTATAAATATAGCTTGTGCAGGCTTGCTTTGTTAAATAGGGCAATGTAAAGTGGCATAGAACATTCAGTGAATATGGTGCTGTATACATTTGGTATATTATAATTATTATTACTTACAAAATATTGAAGCAACAGTATGACATGTATATAAGTATAATATAATAATATAGCTCAGAGCCCCATAATGAATACGACTTCAACCATTATTGTAACGCACCTTTCCACCCAGAGTCTGCGATGCTCTCAACGTGAGGTTGCGTGGCAGAGTCGCATGTGCCCGATTGGGCATTTGTTGTGGGCAAGGCAGGTCAGGCACGAAGTAGGTTGCTTTTCTCTCATAGTCTTCCTCATTCATTCGCTCGACATCCCAACTGACTTCCTCCCCCTCTGCAACAGTAAGAATTAAAACAATTAAACAATGACAACTCTACCTCTTGGCCACTTGATGACAATAAAAATAAATAATAATAAATTAGACACGTATAATGTGCAGGATGTTCTGGTACAAACGAGCTCAAAGGCACTAACAATGTTAAAATTAGTAAATAAGTTAAAATAAATTAAAATAAGTTAAATAAATAAAAGATCCATGTCATTAGAAATCATTGCTGCTGCTCTCCACAATGATGTTGACAGCAGCTATGATAAAGGCTGCAAGCACACATGTGTCCTTAAAACTGTTTTGAAAGTAGCAACAGGGTTCTCTGACAGCAAAAGATGGTATTCCACAGTGCCAGCCCAGCCACAGAGTGGTGACCATAACGTTCAAGGTGGTATTGACGATGATTTTTAATGTGCAAAGGGAGACATTTGTACTGAATCAACATTGTAAATTAAACATGATTATGGTCAGATTTATCAAGACTGGTGCAATGGTAAGAATTCATACTGCTTCGTAAAGCCATTACCTCCAAGTCCCTTTGAAGTTCACAACATACACTAGCATACAACATAAATGATAAGTTATTGTTGTTTGTGAAATAGTCTAACTGGGACAAAGGGTACACTGATATATATGCTGCCACCCACTGGCAGTACAGAGCCAGCACATGATTACCAGTTACAACTAACTAGATTCTCGCTTGGCACAACATCAAATCATGACTTATGATAATAACATTCCTAGCTTTCGCTGAACACTGATTTGAAAGATTATTGATCGAAAGATTTCCATTTTGGTATGAACCTTATGATTAATTATTATCTAAACGATCTCTCCTACAGATATACTTAATACCTTACACACCGAATCATACACACAGTTAACCTATGACTTCTCTTGAAGTTACTTTGAGGTACAAAGACACTCTCAAACTTACTATTAATAGGCTATTTAGCAATGTGATAAGCCATGGCAAAAAGCAACAGTTGTTAGTGATATTACCAAACACTCTCTCACGGTTTTCCACTGGATGTCGATGATGTTATTTTCCTGCTAAACGCACGCACGCATGCACGCACGCACACATGCACATACGCACACACAGACACACACACGGTAGGTGATACACTGGGTACATTTCAAAACATGTTGCACACTCATTCTCCAAGGAAATGACATGAACTATTCAAAACATTACACACTACTAGGTTACTCATGTTCTGCATATATACAACCAGAGTACGTAGTAGTGCTACAATTAACTAGGCAATTGTCTTTTAGACAAAGCACATGTTACATGTAAAACTGATTTATTACCTGGCACAATAATTCAGTAATTGCCCTTAATTAACAGTGTAACATCAATTGGGAAAGTACGCTTAATAGAAAAACCTGTTATATTTGGAAAATTTACTACAGGATCAACTTGAACAACTTTTTTCAATTAATCAATATAAACAGTGAGCATTCGATGACTGTCGAACACAAAGTGACACAAAGATTAACCTAAGGTGCTAACTAAATTAAAATAAAGCACCAATGCACATGTATTGAGCAAAGTCTACTGGTCATTCTCACTTTGTGTTCAACACACAAACACCTGTCAGTAACAAACATAATGACATAATACAGCCAGTAACCAGGGTTCAGTGTCATCACCTCTTAGTTGGATCTTGCTACCAGTTGCCCCCGCCCCTTCAATGCCTTATCACTGCACCTGTTATCAGCATCAAGTACACAACAGCCACAACGTTGGAGTGGTAGCTTTCCCATGTTGCACACAGTTACTCAATGTCCTAGTGCACCTATCTGTCATAAAGATAACACTTGGACCTGATGTTATATTTACACGAAAGCCAAAACCACAGTTTGCGGAAAATCACACATCTTAGATTTTGTAAAAATGCTACAGCTTTCATGTTGAAACATATATTTATGTGGCATCAAGACCATAGTGCTTACAAAAGCTTTTTTCTTTGAACACATCGTGAATTATTCATGGGAATGTTTAGTTTATATGCATTAAATGGTGAAAGTTTTGTCTATAGGCATGCAGTACTACTATAGGTAACAAACACATATGCATTATCTGTTAAATAATTTCAATTATGTGAATCATTGTGTGCCGTAAATCAAGCTACCTTGTGGTCAGGATCTCATGAACACCTTCACAACACTAAAATTAACTTTAGGTTACTTAACTGTGCAGTGTTGGCATTTTCTCTGGGAGAAATAGTGACATGGAAACGAAGGTTTATATTTATTATGAACATCCCTTTTAGGGCCACTTTTTATTTCTTTTAAGGACATCCTATTAATGTCTAGTTATTATTTATATTATTGTATTAAAATAAATTTATCAAGCACTGAACCAATGAAACACTAAACATTAAAAACATGGCATGTTTATTATTTTCCCTCATTGCCTGCAATTTTACATAATTGTTCAGGTAACACAGAATTACAAACTTGCCCTACGTGAACAGACAGGATAGTTTACACTTCTCCTCAAATTAGTTGTGTTTCCTTATTGTATTCAGTATTACCAAGTTCAAGTTATTTAAAAGTACTCATGTAACTGTAAATAACAGCTCGATGGACAGCTGGGTGTGAATATAGTGCTGACAATTGATGAAGATGGAAATTTAATCATTTCTGTACAAAAGTTCTTCTTAGTCTGTACCTGCCTAAATCACCGATCCATGGGGTAGTATAGTACAAGTCTCTTTAGTCAATGTTCAAAAGGTTGCTCAAATGAATTCAAGCATTCTTTCAGCAAGAACAGACAAATCTTCTTATGGCTACTTATAATATACACAAGGTCAGCCTGCACAATGGATCCCAGCAAATATAGTTGTTTCTCAAGAAAACAGCTGATTCTCTAAGATACCACACTGCCAGATAAACAACAAGTGGGCGACAATCTCCTCAACAGCACTGAAATGGAACTCAAGCTCGGTGAATGTAGCGATGAATAATTTCACAGATCTTCAGATAAAGTGAGATTATAATCTCCGATTTACCTGTTACTTTTCCCATGTTGCTTACGGCTGCCTGCAGTGCCGCGATAAAGACATCACCGCAAGTGGTCGGACTTTCCTATGCCGACATGCTGGTTGAACCGTCGACAACTGAGACTTTTACAAAACAAGTAACAATGTTCGTCGGAACCAGCAATTCCTAGACTGTCTACTCCCAGGTGGAATTAAGTGATTAGACACCAGTGACTCCAAAACAAGTGGAGTGATTTCAAATGAGCCTGTCTTGAAGTGGCAGTAGGGCTACACAGCATATTGTCTGAGAGCATTAACTTGCGAGTTCGATGCATTCACCCTACTGGATGAATTAACTTCCTACACTGCACACGACCCTCCAAAGCAACCTGCTCACTTATGAACAACATCATAAATAGCGACTGCAGACAAGAGAAATTGACCCTTTTACCAGGGAATTATTGGGAGAGTTTCTATAATGAACCACTGCATGGTCAGTTGATTTGATTAAACAGCTTAAGGTAGCAGCTCTACAGACAGCCACAAAGACCTAATGAGCAGAATCAACACTCCAATACACGCGTAAACTTGTTTATATGATGTCATGAATTCATTTATGATGGACTTGAAATGAATATTGCCATTGCCATTACAGTAAGTCGTCTAAACCAGTTAGTTAATTAATGTTATTATGTAGTGCTGTCCACTGTTCATGAATTGTTGCATTCAGCAGCCGGGTGCTAACTTTCATTTGGGATTACTGCATATTTTCAATTAGGATAAAGTTCTGCAGAAGTTGAAAAGTGCATTTGCAGACACAACAAGTCAAGAACGAGAACTTTCCTCTCGGTTCTGGGTCTCACACATCTGATATACCATCACGAACATACGTGATGCTATCAATGATTAGCAAGAAACTACACTGATATTTTCATGCTACATATCAATAAACAGCAGAGTATTCTCACGAAGCAGTAATTACAGTGCTCACCTATACCCATTGTAGTCAACAAGAGTCAAATAAATGTACAACTGCTGACAGTCCTATCTTCACTGTTCCTCTTCTTCTCTCTGTCACCGTCACACTGAATATGACTTCCCCTTGCTGGACTTTGTCATAGTCACAGACAGGCAAAGTCAACACAGCCACCTTCACTTTAGTCACTGAGACAGTCTGCCAGCGTATCACAGGTGAGGCAGAATACCCTGATAAGGTCTCCCCTTGAACCAGTAGACTTTAATATTCACACCACAGACTAAGAAGAGTCCTGTTTGTCGCCAGAGTACCAGTGAAGATTATTTACAACCTCCAACAGGGGAGTGGCAATTATCCCTGCCAATTATGAAGCTCATTGTTATCCCGAAACAAGACTGTGATCGGAGACAATTAAGTGTGTGCGGAAAGCAGCTGTTTTTTAAAAGCACCTTTTGACACATGACACATGGGGGCCTCTCTGTTGGGAATTTCACTGTGGCTTGTTCATTTTCCATTAAGTTAAGACCATGCATTCAGTGTCATATATTGTTGGACACGGGGGAATTGCTTCTGTCATTTTCACAGAGGCTGCCGAAAACCAAACTATCACTTTACCAGATAAATATTCACATCAAAGGTGTCACAACAGGCCTGTTTGGCATTAGTGGATGACAATAGTAGTGAGCCAACTTCAATTGGCCTGACACAACTTGAAAGCAGATCTCTAGTTTGCACACTGTTTTGCTCTTTTATCAACAGACCCGCATGGCCAGACATCTGCTGCAGAATCCCAAGGGCTAGAGCTACATTTGTAGCTTGTTGGCTCTGATTCCTTAAGACTTTCCTACTGATGATTAGTGTATCCTAGATACATTTTTTTGTATTAATTGTCATGTGCATCGCAAGTAACAGTTATTTAATTTCATATTTAATATAATTTTTGACCACTAATTGGATAAACACCAAAACATTTTATTATAAAATACATACACACTTTCAAACATTTTAATACTTTAATATTGAAAGATTTGAGGCAAAATACATTAAATATACACTTCCTATGATGTTTCTAAGATTATATGTCAAATAATATTTGTTGCGTCAAATAATATTTGTTGTGTCAAATTTCAGTATCACTTGCAGATTAATATTTAAGTGACTCATAGCTACATTTATATTAATGCGTATGCATATGTAAATATAATGGGTACACGTAATTTTGTGAAATATATTTATTTGTGTGTGCGTGCGTGCATGCGTGCATGCATGCAATATATATATATACATATATATATATATATATATATATATATATATATATATTTCACACACGCATGCACAAACACATTAATACAAAACAAGTCAATTTACTGTAAACCGTTTAAAGAAAAATGTCTGTCCATGTCATAACGTAGTAAGAATAATTGAGAAGATACTGCTTGACAAACAAAATGTTTTTAGGTTAAATTAAATTTGGCAAATTAAACCTATTTAGCAAGTCATGATTTTTATGTAATCAAATGAAGATTCCTCCTACCAGCTAAAGCACACAGAGATTACATCAAACACACTCTAGTGTTCTCTAAGTCATCTTTCCCACACACACACACACACCCCAGGAGGTGTCTACAGGACATCATAATTTGCACCTAATAACAATGAGCAACAGATCTCTCTTGGTTTCTAACATTTCAAAGATATAGTGGCCCTATTACATCACGGGTAGTCTGTGGGACATCGTGCTGGTGCATACACCTTTGGGATGGACCAACAAAACAGGAGCACAACAAAACCAGTTAATTGGTTACCACTAGGTCTCTGCTTCAATTGTACTCAGCTGGCAGTAATGGGATAATTTTCTTATCGATGCTCACAATCCTGCCTCTAACAAGTTCCAGGACAACGTCTCTGTGGATCTGAGCAAGATAAACACACCTGGTTTGTTATCATTCACTCACTGCTCAAGTAAAATGTACTAAAGTGCTCAAAGGTGATGCTCACCATCAAGACATGTCTATTTCCTTGTACCTGTACAGGTGTTGGTGAAGCCTAGTTCAGAATGGATCTATACATACATTTTGATATTACAAATGGCACAAATCACCAGCAGAATTTCTTACCAAATTTTCAATTACAATTTACATACACTGTAGTTTGAAATGAATACCCACTATTTCACCAAATGAAATAAACATATTTGCCAATTATCAACTTGCTTTCCTCATGTACAAGCAATTGCACTAGTTCTTCACACAATTTTAATGGAATTTTAATCCTAATTTTAATGTTAATTTATATGACATAAGCATCCTTTATAAAATTAGGATTAACATTTCAAATTATGGTATATATGCCACATGAACAACTACACCATATATATATATATATATATATATATATATATATATATATATATATATATATATATATATATATATATATATATATATATATATATATATATATATCCTTTGCAAATATATAATATAATTATGCTTGTTTCAATAGGCATACTGAAACAAGCATAATTAGATTAATGCTTCATGCATCCTGGCCCTGAAGCATGGAAGTATGCAAGATTAGGAACTGCCTGGTTAGAGTGCCCCATGCTTGTGGTGCAGCATACACTGGAGGGCTTATAGACTTACAGTAAAGCATTCCTATCAACAGTGTTAAACTGCAATACTGGGAGAACTTTTATTTAGCCTTCCTAACAGTTAAGTGTTTCTAAGCTTCAGCAAATTTACATGTAGATAAAACTGGTAAACATGTTCTAGTATTCCTATTCATCAGCAAATCCTTCTCAAGTTCAACCATGCAGCTGAATTGCGTCTCAAACCATTACATTGGTAAAATGTTTGGAAATAATAGTAATTAATTGAAACAGATTTAACAAATTCTTAAAAGATCCTTCTTGAGATAAACACCACTAATTGAAATTAAAATTTCCTGAGGTGCGAAAGCAACCAGATTTGGTCTTATCAGTAGTCCATAGTTGGCACTGACTTCTAATTGTATATTGCACAATTTTTGGTGTACCAAAGTAGAATATTGGATGATGTTGACATGGCTTCTATATCATGAATTATTTTCTTGTCTTTGGGACAAATAAACATTACCTAAACATTAGCATAACTAAGAAATATATAAAGACACATCTGTTTAAATTACCACATGGAATGATGTGAACGTGTCATTTCCCTGTGTTTTAATAACCTGTGAAATATTAATAATTGTAATTTTTATATTTACTTTTTGAAAAGATTGAAAAGTGCTTTAATCTGCTCTCATATTTTATGAAGTGGATTCGGGCACTATATAAATTTGTGTTGTTATTATTGTTGCCTTAATCCTGAAGAGCACCATGATTAGCAGCAGAAACAAATTAATATCTTGTTGGATGCACTATATAGCAACATAATAAACTGATTCAGCATGGACAATTTGATACCTAGATTTTTGGGTATCATCAACAACAAAATAGTTTTTCTGCATTGGCAATGAGCTACGAGCAATTGATTGGAATAGTGAAATAACTCCTTTTTATGTAGAAATTTCATTGTGTTGAATCATCTGGCAATGCCAGTCTCAGTAGAGTTAATGTCAACTTGGTCCAGACTGCAATATATCTTTACTCCACTTCAAAAATATTTAAATAATGAACCAAACACATTTAGCAAAATGTATGCTTAAAATGTAGGAAATCATAACTGACATTTACTATACCAAACCATAATATGAGCAGTTAATATTTTAACTCTAAAAATATTTTATCTGCAAATGTAAAACACATTTTAATTTTCTGCTATCTATGTACCCATATAATACTGTCATATGTTAAGAATCATGGTGAATCGTTATGATTAACATAATCGCATCAAAAGTGAAGCAGCAGAACAGACATGTCAAATACACACCCTCCAATTAAACTCACAATAATTCCATGGCCCATGGTGCAATTTACAGATCGCGTTTCCACTCACACAATATGTAGCTGTCACTGACAATAAACGATCATTAACCGTCTAAAGACACTAAAGACTTCAACCGCGCTGTACCGTGTTTATTCCCGATGAATACTGTGGGTGCAAAACACCATTTCATAAACATAATAAGCAGGCGTCCCTAGGCTGGTTAGCACTGAGACGGACAACGGATACCTTCAATGCTTCTCCCTTTCAATGGGGTTCAACAGCATTCAATAAGGCAAAGAAAGCAAAGTTGTTCTGCGTGTAATCCACACCGATAGATCATGGCCACAAATGATTTGCCTGAAGTGACAGACAGTGAACTCAAAGCAACAAGAATGCACTAGACCATTCAACTTGTCTGCAAACTTAGCGCTTCTTAAGAGGATTTAGTATTGCTACTGTCAGCGAGTTCCTGTTGGGATCTGTCACAGCCAATGTTGTGAATTCGTCATACCGTCACCTCCGCAACTTGCTAAACTTGTTATTGCCAGCAGTCCTTAACACTTCTTTTCACTTTCCACAATGTTATTTTAATGGTTAAGAAAATGTGCTTGAAATGTTTTCTTTCGAAAGGTTCTTAGAATGAAGGGCCTTATCGATAGTTGGATCATATGCAAAAAATCAATTTAAAGTATTATTTACAATGCACTTATATTTTTTAATATGTATGCACATATTATGTGTGTGCTTGTGTTTGTGTGTGCGTGCGTGCGTGCGTGCATGCGTGCGTGCGTGCGTGCGTGTGTGTGTTTAAGCAGCGGCTTGTATATAAACCCACACTAACATAATATGTATATATGTATTCTTGAACAGGTGCTGTAGATAATTGCTAGTGTTTAGTTAATATGTACATGTACTACTGAGATATAAAATAATGCCTAGTTAAGCAGTTAGATAGTAACATATAAATATATATAGTTTTAATATATAAATACATGCATGCATACATACATTTGTACATACGTACATACATACATGCATGCATGCGTGCATACTTCAATAGATACATACATACATACATAAAATAGAAAACAGTATGTATGATCACCTTTCTACGGGATATTTAAATATAAAAAATACTCGCTGTTTAATTAGGTACTGTATATATTAAACACACGCACACGCACATCTATGTTGAGAATTTAATATTCATCATCAGGGCAAATGAGGCTATGATCCAACAGCTGTTTTTTAAAGTTTTACAAAGTATGCCACCATCTAAAGTAGCCTGCATCATGAAACCGTCTTCAACTGCAGTGATGCTGCCAAGTGTGAATACAACAAAGCAAACAAAATCATGATACCACATAGACAGAACCAGCATGAGGTTGCCCATTACAGTTGGGTAACTCCCTACTTACTGGGGCTATTACTTGCAAGTTTTCTTCACCTTAGGGAAATACAGGAACACCATACAAGAAGACCGTAGCCTGTAGGCAACTACAGCCCTAACCCAGCCTGGACATGCTACATCATACCAAACCCTTGCCTGAATCAAACAAAAGGCAGCCAGCTTTGGGGGTATTGTGCATAATTGCAGTTAATCTCTGGTCATTAGTTCTACAACCCTATAACATGCTATTTATTGGATGTGTCTTTCTACAGTCAACACTGTGGGTTGAAAGCTGTATATTTAAGGCTTCGCTCTTGGGAATATTCATTGTTAAATTCATGCATTGTTAAACTTGATCTCATACACAAGGCCTCACCATTATCACTATTTGCATATTCATTTTAATTAAACTTATTTTTTTACTGGAACCTAACTAAACATGAGAAAGTAATTATGAAACTGAGGCACATACATTTTTAAAGAGAAAAGGCTTTCCCTTCCACTGACAACCATTAGTTCCCAAAAACAAGTTTTCTTTCAAGCACTAACTCTGTTATGTCACAAACTGGTATATATTGTAACTACTACTTTCTGTGCTGATTGTCAAAATACACATCAACTAACTTGCATACATAACTTGCAAGATTTAATAATATTGCCATTTAAAGCAAAAACCCCACAACATGTGGACAAGGAAGCCATTGGCTTATTGAGAGTCCAATGATTATTCATCTAAGTGTAACCCATCCTTCTAAGATATTTGTAAATTTTGTTTTTAAAACAATTTACGCTGCTACATTTACACAATCAGTATATAATTTGCTCCATTAATTTATCATGCTCTGTGAGAATAAATATTTTTTATATCCAACCTACACTATTCCTTCACAAATTTACTAGTTCTTCTATCTTCCGAGTAAAAAAAAACAATATGTCTATAATATAGTCATAACCATTTCATATCTTAAAAACCTCTATTTTATCTCCTTGTCTCCCCACATGGTTCCTCACCAAATAAATGAACATAATTAGTTGATGGGATTAAGAAGTGTAGACTCACCCTCAAACAGCACCATCTTGAGTGATGTGGGATCAGAGTGCTGTACCGCTGCTGATCCAGTGATTTGTGTGTGTGATGTGCTTGAACAAGCGAACAAGTGAACAGTCGTCACCAACTCATGCCAACAAATACGCCTTCGAGCATCAGCATTCGCCAATGGCACTGCACTTATTGTTTGCATGAAAAGCGAAAGAACCAATACTGCGACCGCCCGTGATCATGACAAGTCAAGGCGCGACAGGCACCTGCTGAGGAAAGTCGCTCATGTGGAACCGACCACAGCAAAGTAGACTGTGACTGGCTGCTTACTTTCTTCAAGCCAATCCTCTCACCCCAAGTCACCGTCTTGTGACAATGCCATTGGACAGGGGCACTAGTGGTGACGGCTCTCTGGATGCTATCATGAAAGACGTCATATGGTGCTTTGTTGGTGGTGAGTTCCCTATTAATTTACTCGGGCCCCAGTGTCAGCTTCAATGATATCTGATAAACGTTCAAACGGTTTGTGGCTTTTAATCTCAAGTGCATGACTGTTGCCGTCTGGTGAGCTGTTGGAATCTGCAATAGTTGTCAACAGGATCCTATCATAGCCAGATCTATGACTGACAGGCCACTACTGCTAAGGACACTGCTTGTTGATCCATTTAGCAAAAACTGACCGTGACCGGGAGTTGATGGAGCGTGACAGACCAGTACAAGTGACAAGTTAAGCAAAACTATCATGTCACTTTTGAAGCATATATATAGTTCCTTGGGACATGTGTTTAATTTATTGGTAAAATTACAATAATTTTACATGCCAGTGTTCACTTTCTTTTGTATTGTTACCAAATTGTACTAATATATTTTTACACCATTTAAATTATAATAACAATGCTATTTCTATTTTGGTTACCTTTTTCATGTTTATTTAATGAAATAAAATCCTGATACATACAACCATTACACAAGTCATATATACAAATAAAATAAAATAGTACATGGACTTTTTTCATAGTTTGTATATACTTGTTTTATATATACTCCTAGCATAAGATCTATGTCAGTTCATGCTGCATATAATTAGCAGATGCATAAACTATTAAGAATTAACATATATGTGTTAATAAATAAGGGATTATCCATCACCCTAAAATGTTCATAGATGTTTAATACTAAACAAAATAGTTTTTTCTGATCTCACTTCACAAAGGTGCTGACTTTGAATGCATGCAGGCAATTTCGCATTATGATGGCTGAACATATGAATGGTATGCAATGGCCATATCGTGAAAGATGACAACATTTCCACGGGTATACAGAGGTTGACGTAATTCAAAGTTTCGTGTAGCAGGGGAAAGGAGGTCTGAAGTCAACTGACACAGTTTTATATAGTGTCATCTGTCAGTGTTTTGAGATCATCCTTCCCAGCAAAGCTCCCTAGACATCACCAATTTTAATTTTTTTATGTACACCTCAGTCTTTTTCAGACCATGGTTTGTATAAGGTATTTTAATTATGATACATTTAACCATTAGATAGTGATGTTTAGATGCAGATAATATATTTTATTATGACCATGGTGCAATTTTATAGTCAGTCAACTTATAAACTGTTAGTTAAAAAAATTAAATACAAACTAAACTATGGGACTGAGGGGAGATTGTGCCCGGATGGGAACAGTTAGCAAACATATTTGGGGAAATTACTATAATAGGAAATAAAAATTACCCCTAATAACAATTGCTCATGATTATTGTCCTAATAGATAACATGCTGCATGAACTACAACTGGAACTGACCATCATTAATTATAATAACCCAACTAATTGTAATTAGTGCTTTTGATTTTGGTGAAATTGTAATTTAACCAAATCAATTGTCAAATGTCAATTACCTTTGTTGTGCCTGTCATTGATACTGTTGATGGGTGATACTCTCAATTAGGAACCATTGTACCCTAATACTGAAACTCTTCACATGAAATATATTTCAACGCAAAGAATGCCAAAATCACAAAAGGCAACTTATAAAAGAAAAACATAATATAGTGTCTTTAGTTGGCTTACTGTATAACTCCCACTTACTGACAACATAGATCTATAATTTGGTGATGGTGAACTGTAGCAGGAACTTTATTAATGAATAAACATATATAAATAAACTAGAAATATGTAATGGTATATGCCTTTTAGTTCAAAGTTACATAGTAAAATACCAAGATAATGACTACAAAATCTTGTTAATGTTACATAATTATGGTATACCTGGTTATCTGAAATGTGTAATGGCATATGTCAATTTAGTAAAATTAATTACTTATGGAATTCCATTACTAAAATATTCCTTATAAAATAGTGTAGTTATGCTATACCTGATCAAAAACAAGGTTGAATAAGACTGAAGCAGATATTTATACATCTCATGACTGCTTGCTTGGCGGCACAGTTATATTTATGGCAGAGTAGACAAAAGGAGAGCTATTGCAACATCAACATTAAATATATGTCATTAATTTTTAACAATACGTTCAAAAGAACTCAAAGTAATACTAATTAACATTAAAACCTTATACATTATAATATCACAACGGGAACATTCTAACAAATTTATTTCCAATAATTCTAATACAATACAAACCACATTTAAGCAATCCTAGCAGTGGATTATTCCTTTATTGTGTTATAATAACTGCAGTGAATTGTTTTAAGGGGAATAAGTCTATGGGTTATTCCCGTCGCCAAAAAAGTTGGGAGGACATATTGTATTATCTCCTCTCATATTTATTCACCATGCTTCACTGTTAGCTGTACACAACGTTCAATGTGCAGTCCATTTGCTCTTACTACTGTACAACAAATAGCTCATAGCGAAATGGATGAGCCCACCAGAATAAGGAAACACAAAAGCAATAAATATGTCTGCATTCACTGCATGTCTAAACATGCCTAGTACACAAGCACCCTGGCTAGAAGACATAACAACCCTTTTAGTTGGGTTTAGTTCCAAATGAATGGCTTCACCTGGGAAAGATAACAACTATGCACAACATTCATTGACTGAGCAAATAACCATTATATATTGTTATGGGCCTATGCAAGTGAAAGAAGGCAAACTGTGTGTGCAAGCAGTCAACCATTGGGGAACAGGTGAAACATTCAATTCACAGCACAAAACGAAACATTTATTATACAACTGACCAATTTCTTCTTAGTCAATTTATGAAGATATGACAAATTTATTCTCAAGATGAATTTTAGTTTAACCATTAGCAAAATACAAACATTGCATATTGCATAATACTTGCATTGATCAGCAACCTGGCATAAACACCAACAAATGAAAAATAACGAACAATTTGCAGCAACACACTACAGCTAAACAAGAACAAACTAGATTATCAGACAACTAGTATAAAATGACCAGGTGAGATCTGTTGCAACAGCACTAGTTGTGTATTCTGGCTGAAGTGCAGTGTTCAATCTCATGCCCAGTCACGCAGTAAATAATAATATACAGAGTGCCTGAATCCACTTAAAATAAAATGTTCTTGGACGCTTTGCATAAAGTTGCAAACATTTATTATGCACTTAGTAAAAAATAAACATTATACAAAAGGAGAGCTAATTAAAACATTTAATAAACATACACAAAACATAAGTATAAAACATTACAATTATTAATAATATCACAGGTCATTAAACCTCAGGGAAGTGATATATTCATGATATTCCTTGTGCTAATTTTAAAATATGTGTTTCTTAAATATGAGATACATAGCAGTAGTATTAGTACATTGTATATTCTGACTGAAGAGGAGTGTTAAATCTGACACCCAGCCATGAAGTACTGGACAAGTCCCCTAACAGCTCCATCCACATTAAAGCAGAGTAATAAATAATGTTTCCCTTGTCCCTCATTGGACATCCTGCTTAAAAGACCACTGGATCACCTGATTGTGTGCTCACAGCCCTTCACCCCAGGTGACTGGTCAACCCATCAGGGTGACTGATGATCACCATTAGCATTGTGCATCACTACTGTAGATTGCTTGCTCAACAGGGTGGGTAATTGGTCCTAATTAGCCACCCCATTGTGCAGTGACCACTGGTCATGTAATGTGTCAAATGGTGCAGAGTAACACCAAGCCCCTTAAGGGGCTTTGAGACTAAAACAAATATAATAATTAAAAACAAATGTGAATGTGGGTTAAGTGTCCACTGGATAAAAAAAATGTAAAGATATATTTTTGTTTGAGTTTTTCATGTTTGAAATTTTGCAGAAGTCGATTTTCTATTCACAGTATTGGCAATATGTGTACAGTGTTTCCAAGTTTCCATTTCTTTGTTTTGTAGTTGGATGGGATGTGAGTTTTTTTTATGATTATTGGAGTTTCCCCTAAACCTCTAAAACATAACAATGCCACAAGAATGGAAGTGATCAACTATTGAAGAATATAATATGGATTTTCTCAATGTGCACCAGTGAATTGAATGCGTAACTGTCACTTCACTCACATATATCCATCTTGTTCATGTCATGCAAGGGTCAGTGCTATCTCTCATTCAGTTAAACAATCAGGCTGCCAATCTATCATGCAGACTGATGACTGACCGACAGACCGACTGGACCAGACTGACCCCACCGACCTGACCCAACCAATCCGACCCGACCCGACCCGACCGACCCATCCGACCGACAGACAGGCAAACCACCACTGTTATGTTTTTAAGAATTAACTGCACATATTCAGGTTAATGCATTATTATAAGCCTACCTAAAAAGGCACAGTGAATGACAGTTGTCAGTCGTCTACCAGTAAAGCACAATAGTTAATCACGAACATGCAAGATTTTGTTTGCTACTTAATGCTAGTCAATAGTAAACTACATCGTAAATTTTTTCCAAAAGGTTTACGATTTTATCTCCCTATGTACTGTTTTGTTTATCAGGGGTTGAAAGGTATGCTAAATACCAAGGAATAGTGCTCATCTAACTTGCAAACACTTCCCCATACATACACACATACAATGTCGTTAACACACATCCATGAATACTTTATTCCATAAAAAAATCCACATTATGTGCATTGCCAAAATTAAATGAAGTAAAAGAGATGGAAGTTGCTAAATTTCATGAGTTGTAAGGGGAAAACATGTGCGGCAAGGCAGGCTGTTCAACATTCCAAGTATATGCATTTTATAGCCATGCGTTACATACATGTTATCCTCAGTAGCATGGGTCACAACAGAACCCAGATGAAGCTTGTTGACAAATTAGCAGAGTGACAGCACATCCAGTCTCTATCCTATTCCCAATCAATCTAGCATGACTTGGCAAATGCACCAGTGATACCTAACTCTGCTCCTTACCACATAAAATCAGCCAGAGTGCAGGCAACACTTTGTGTTTTTGCTTGGCGTGTCGAACCAGCAGATAGATGACTTTACTGAGTAGTTACTGTGTCAACTTGTCATCTATCCATCAAGGTATATTTAGAACAAACCTCTTGTATATTTAGCAGCTTGTTTGTGGTATCCAATAATTCACTGTTTAGCTTTGTTCACCTGGAACACTGGATAAAAAGGTGAGTACCACCAGCGCACTTTACTTTGGTCCTGTCGCTAATCCATCAAAACATATTTAGATGAAATATCTTGACAGTTGATGTTACTATGTCATAATTTACCTATCATTTGGCTTCACCAGTACATGTAAATGAGCAGATATGGTATCTTGCACTTTACGACTAGTGTGTTATCTGAAAAAAATTCCCATTTTGGAAGGAGCAAATTGTATGCCTGGATTTGATTCACCTTCATGTTTTTACAATATTTTTCATGATGGTATTATTTTCACCAGGATTTAAAATGTTTGTGTTTTTCCAGGATTTCATTTGAGATGTCAAATAAATAAATAAATAATTATTTGATGGGCCAGTTTCTAGCCTACACTAATCAATGCGTGTACAAACTAAGTCCATTAAAATATATAAATAAATAAATTAATTAAAACGTCATCACAGAAAAGCATATAAAGTCCTCCATGACAACAGTTATAATCCATAAAAAAACAGTACTTCACACATTGCCATATGCACATTGGAAGAAATGAGTCTTTAGTTTGTGCTTAAATAATGTCAATGAAGTGCATCACCGAGGGAAAGTGGTAGTTCATTCCAATGCGCGGGGCTGGTATTTCCAAATCCACATCTGCCGATGGACTTGGACACTGGTGGGACAGCTAGCTGCAGATGGTCATGTAGACGCCACAACCAAGGATGTCTAGTTCTTTGATTCAGCAGCTCATACATATATATATATATATATATATATATATATATATATATATATATATATATATATATATATATATATATATATATATATATATATATATATATATATATATATATATATGTATCTGAAATTTGTTGAAAATTTTGATATATCAGTACAGATTGTCTATGCAAAATTAGAAAATGAGAGGGAGAAGGACAATGGATATACCAGGTGCACATTAATGGGGAACAATTTTTTTTTATTTCTGAAAATGATTTCAAAGCCAGTATTTCATTGTTGTGTTACAGTACAAATGTCCAAACGGCAACCCTCAATTGTCAGGGATAATGACAATAATCTTTTTTTGTATTTTCAGAATAATTCAATCTTAAACTTTTTATATATTTTACGACTTTCAACACCCAAAATGAGAATGTGAGACAAATTATATGGCCGCCATTTTTGTCATAGTCCTTTATCATTTATTTATTTGCATAGTCCTTTATTAGGTAAACAACATATTTAAATTTCATGATGGTGTTCTGACACGTTTATTTTGGATATATTCGGCCAATCTGGGAGAATTTGAGGAGAAAGTGCCATTGTGCAGAACAGCGATTTTCAGCTTCAACATAAAATATTTATTGAATCAATCGGAAAATATAGTACATAGATACTTGCTACCCGGTAAACTAAAAGATTATTGCCATTATCCCTGACAATAAAGGGTTGCAATTTGGATGTTGTACTGTAACACAACAATGAAATACAGGTTCCTGAAATAATTTTCTGAAAAAATCCCAATTTTTTTGCCCATTGTCCTTCCCTCCTCTCATCCTCGAATGTTGCATACACAATCTGTACCAATATACTCAAGACACATGAAAACATGTAAAAAATAATAGGTACGATTTTGTATTATTTTTATTTAGCAAATTGCTTTAGCCAAATTGTCTAAATCTGACATCTGACAACAACAAATGCTAATGTATTCTGCATGTTTTTTAATGAAAATGCTAGTGGCCAAAAATGGCTCAAATGGGTAACTTTTGCTCAGCGAAATCAAGTGACCACTGGTAGGGCTACCTTGGCTATGTAGCAACTTTGGAGATCAGTATCTCTTAAACTAATCAAGACAGAAACTTCAAACTTCTCATATATGTATGTGTGTTATTGATCCAAATAAGATTAATTTGTGTTCTAACATGTTTTATTGTTGAAATATGGGTCTAAAATCACTCATTGGCTCAATCTGCACATAAAAACACACAATTATAGTATGTCTGTTACTATCTACATATAATGGAGAATAAGCAGGCCAAATATCAGAGTTCTTGAAATAGTTTTTGAGTTATTGGTATGTTCAGTAGAACAATCAATCTTCATGATTTCTGAAAAGTGGCAAAATAACAGAATCCACCAAATGTGAAATTGCCAGAACTCAGAAACTGTTCGAGCTACAGCACTACAGATTGACATGTGTGGTTATATTGACCTGTGGATTAATTGGTAAAATTTTGGTTGAATTAAAAAATATGAATGCAAGAAGATTTTCTTACTTTGGT
The DNA here is from genome assembly GCA_033239005.1 of Lamellibrachia satsuma. NCBI lineage: Eukaryota > Metazoa > Annelida > Polychaeta > Sabellida > Siboglinidae > Lamellibrachia > Lamellibrachia satsuma. The sequence goes on from BSQZ01000065.1 coordinate 871,097, forward strand.
TGATTTGAGATGGAATGCCCCATTTAGACAGTTGTTGTAAAGTGCATTTCAGAGTCAAAATGAATAAATGCCAACTTTTAAAACAAACGATACAAAGATTATGGAATTATCTAGAAAGATTGTACCATGGTGATCAAAGTTCATCAAAGTATGGTATTGATGGCCACCCATTTAGAGAAGCCAGACACATACAACCTGTGATGACATTTATTTAATGTTAGTACAAAAAAGGGCCACCAAATTAACATGAATGATGATGCAATCGAAGAAAATGGCGACAGCACTTTCCTTTTTTATTGAGAATCTTTCCTAACATTTGTCATGAGTCTGAAAACATTTGCAGTGATTCAGTATCAATAGTTCACGTAAGTGGTTTGTTTTTTTCAAAGGAAGCCCTTTCGCAACCTGTTTCAAAGCCTTGTGCCTGATTGATTTGCTGTAAGAATTGAAAACTGCATTATATCAGTTAATGAACGGTAAACGCCACAAAAATGTAGACATGCTTGAAACCTATTTTCAGAAGTGCGGCAGACTTTCAAATTAAACCTTCCTGACATCGATCATGCAAACTCCATCCAAAATCCTGCACGAGTAGGTACACATGTAATTTCAGTTTTTATGTTTTGCTCATCAGATTGTACATGCATTACATGAGTTAAACATTCACTGGCGTCAAAACACAATCAATTTAATCCACAGAGGTATGAACCCGAGGAAGTTTTCCAACAAATATGCAGACTCAAGGGAACCATCTTTGTTAAATCTAACTAAATATTTGCAACTCATCATATCTGCCTGGGTGCCGCTGCATCACAGCGTGTTCTGAAAGAATGATGCATTATAAAGACATGAGGGTGAACAGCCTATTATACAGCACAAACTTGAAATACATAATTTCTCTGCAGGTTAATTACATAGTACAGATATGCATAGGAGTTGTTGACAGCTAAATAATGAATAACACAATTCAATTCCAACACACCCTCGACACAGTTTCAGGTAATAATCTCCATTTTCAGAAACTCTCTGCTCGCCTGAAGTGGCTTCTCTGTGAGATTCACCCATGAACGTACCTGATGTAGTTAGTGCATTTATCATAAGTAAAAACTGCCCATCTAGCATTGCATGTGACATGTCAGCTTGCACAAAGACAGCAAAAGATTACAGCAGTCTTGTAGACAACTTTCGGCACTGAGGCAAACAATATACCGGTATCTTCAAAGTGCAGAGCTGACGAATAATGAGGTGTAATGCCTCATAATCAGTGGTTTTTTTTGTAGAGGAAGGTATTGTTCAGATGAAAAGACTGATAAACATGTCAGGACCTTGTATCTCCAAGGCGTTATTGAGACAGTCAACATGAACCAATGCGTAGACCATTTAGATGAGTCACATTGCACTGTCTAAAGGAATGCAAAATAATTTTTTTTTTGTGAACTGATAAGAAGCTAGGTAGGGGCTTCGTATAATCAGCACGCCCCAATTCTCAAATGTTTTCCCACCTCTAAGTCTAAATAATAATGTTTTACTTCATGTATTAATCTTTATTGGTCTAGTATATTTACCTGGAGAACATGCAAACAAAACAATTAATCAACCGATGAATAACATTAGGTTCCAAAACATTATATTTCACTCTACAATGTGTAGATTTATTGGTCTGGCTTTTATTGTCTCCACATATGCTGTTTCTACATGTTGTAAAACTTATTTCATCACATAATCATATATTTTCTATAATACTAAGACAAGAAAGATCACAACAGACATTTTGTATGAATATTATTTGTAAACAACAAGGATGCAATAAATACGATAAATTCAGTGTTTAAGATCAATGCGGTTTACAACAGGACTGTTCTTTATCAATATGGTTTCTTCTAGCAAATCTAAGAAATAATCACAGAAAAACCAATGGAACTAGTCACAAACCAAAACAAATCGTACATAAAGTCACAAAAATACAAAAAACAACAATGAAGTATGAATTTAATTAATATGTGATTTGTTGTAGTTCATCAAATTAATAAAATTTATACTTCATCGCTGATTTATTGTATGTATACTGCCGTAAACATAAGTGGCATAACAAAACTATTAATTTACCTTCGATAACTTGCTCCAGTATTGTTTCAACAATGAGGGCTTGCATAATGTACATGATTATGTTGTCACACTGACCATTTTTGTACATTTATTGCCTTGATGTATTTCTAATACCTCAGGTATTGCTTTTATCCTCTGTGCACATATCTTTTTTAACCATCTTGTTCAGGCCCAACATAATACCCAAAGACAACTACAATTAAAACCTGCACCTGAACAATATATACAAGATGCTTATTAGCGACCATCAATGACAATCACCAACAAGCAATCTCACATTTTATATAATTAGTTTACAACTATTTCATTTTATCAGAGTGTTCACAAGGAGAACATAATCTTCAGTTTGGCGAGGAGGTCTCTTCTGTTGCAATACAAAATTGTATTTGCATAATCAGTGTCTAACCAATTAGACTGATTGATTACTTTTCTGGCATCAGTCAATAAGTGATGGTTATCATTTATTTACTTAGCTAAATGACAGACCACCTGCAACTTACTCCAGACCTATTCACTACCTTTATTCATAATCTACAATGATAACAGCACTGTCTGATGTGAAGTTTTTTGCCTATGATGGGGGGCGCCATTGGGCAATGACCCCCTTTGGCTTAAGTTTGTGTATGTATTTGGCTTGTTAGTATCATATTGTGATGTTCTCAATACACATCAACAAACCTTTATTTTGCTAACCAGAAAAGAAAGCAAACACATTGTGGCAATATTAAAAAATTGCCAGAAAGGAAATACAATTTAGAAGGACACAATTGATATAACTTTTTATCATTATCATAGTAATTTCAGCAGTTTCCAATATATCCACGCAATGAGAGTTAATTCAATATCTATGAATTTATTTTCTGACAAAATATTAAATATTTCCTAAAATGACAGCCCATATATATCAATCAAATATATTCATCACTTTTTAAACCCATGCAATACCTGCAAATAAAAAGCAAATCTAGAAGAATGATTTTCACCGTTTGGTCGCACTGGAGCACAAATTGTGTAATACTGTTTTGCTACAAAACACTACAAAAGAAACATCTAATATCAGATTAAATTTATGGTGCCACCAAAACAAACACTAACATTCAAATTAACCTTCAAATAGCCCACAGAACATTCCATCTTGAGTTCCACAGGTTGTAAATGCCATTCACATGTAAACGCTTCCTTCCAGAACACAAACACAGCAGGACCAAAGTGCAGGCAATAATAGTGTGAAACGAGACGGAATAAATAGTAGATATATAAAAGCTTGCAGGTGTGAGCAAGAATGGTTTAGCCGGTATGCAGCGAGTATGGAAAACAAATTGTTACATCCCTTCTGATGTTTGTTGACTGGAGCCAGGAAGTTGGAAGGTGCTGAACGCAAAAACGATGTCTTCCATTGTAAGCTGTGATGATGGTGATTTTGGAATTGTGGTTTATAACTGTTTTACTAGAGACAATCCATTGTTTGTAACCTGTTGTGCCATTACACAGTAGCATGGTAAACTAATGGGTGAGTTTGGCCCCCATTTAGCCCTTTGCCAGATCCTCCATACCCCATTGCAATTCACATTATTGACCACTTCATTAGTGTTGGCCATTTAATGACTTTTAGCATCTTGTTATCACCTTTTGTATGCATTAAAGCAAAAAAAAATTACATTAATTGTACCAATTGTTATTGTTTTATCATAAAATAATGCTATGAAGTATAACATTTATGAACCATATATAATTTGACAAATATTAAAACTGTGGTTCATTAAAAACACATTTGACTGTTAGATTTGGTATAATTTATACTTTATAACATGATTTTATGGAGAACAAAAAAATCCGACTTTGTAACTTTAACTGGTGAAGTTTTTAACTATCACCCTTTATGAACTATGGCATCCACCAAACCAGAGAGTAACTCTTTGATCAATAACATGTTTACTGACAAACAAATAAAAACAGTAATGGAACTTCCTGTTACAAAAGGTACAAGTTAAACTTGAGCAACAAATACAAATGACTGTTTATCCAGTCATCCGATATTCTGTCTTATTAACTATCAGAGAGCCGACTGATGTCAAGTGTCCAAACACAACAAACCGACCAGTCAGAAGAGTTAATATCCTGATTAGGGGCACATGACTGTGTCATGCTAGACACATTCAAATACTCAATGCCTCAGTGGCTGGAGCAGACATCAGATTAGCTAAAAGGTCAGAGGTGAGCATCAATTGAAAAACATCAAAGCTAACATTATGACAGGCAGGCAAGATCATATGTCCACCTATGGTCTCCCAGTTAGCATTATCCTCCTGCTACCTGTCATCGTTACAAGATCCATGAATGAAAGGAATATCTTAACATCTCCAGCCCTATGCACTGTATTAATAAAGTAGAAAATGCATTTTTGCTACTTAGCAATCGTTAAAAACTTAGCAATCGTTAAAACAATTTGTTTAAGAGAATCAGCTGCTTCACATAATCATAAATTATTGCTCTAGCCCAAAGTGATTATGTTACATGGAGACCACAAACATATTTTAATGTACAAGGTACTTAAAAAATAGTAACGTCACTTACATCTTTAAAAATACAACTGCAATGATTCTTTTATAATGTTCAATTTGATATGAAAGTATATGAAAAGTATATGAAAAGGATAACATGATATAAAACAGGTTGATGTCAGGTTAGGACCAGTTGAACCAGTATGTAGGACAAAATCCCCCTGCATACAATCACTCCCCCTCAACAAAATTCACCCTGGACAACCCCCCGGACATAATCCCCCCACCTAAATGGCAACTAGGACAAAATCCCCAAATTATCACCTTCACGCACATCGTTATACTTATGTCTTGCCATGTTTTTATAGTGTTACATAGAACTAAAAAAAATTTATTGTTCAATTTATTACGCATTTTTTATTGGACCACAGTTCTGACTGAGAAGCAAAAACCCAATATACAATTCATGTACACAACATCAGTACTATTCCCTATAACCAAGTTACTCTCCTGGATCCATACTGTCTGTCTAGGTGGCCTCAGAAGACATGACAGTAAATGCAAGGCTACTGTTGTGTCTACAGAGGGGAATATATACAGCTGTACAAATGTAGAAATCTTTGTAGCATCGCCAAAGAGGTGATACAGAGTAACAAAGGAAGAAATAAGTTGTGCTATGATGCGTACATTTACACCTATAGATCAGAAGAAGAAGAATTTGGTGGGAGTGTGACGACATTGCCACTAAATATTGATAAGTGCAAATAAAGGTTATTACTTATACTGCATGTTTTACTTTTTAGTTATGTGAAGAGGGGAGATTTTATCTTTGTAGCCATTTAGGTGGGGGGATTATGTGCGGGGGTGGCTTTTGTTGGGGGGGATTGTGTCCGGGGGATAATGTCCTGGGGGATTTTGTCCATACACCATTGAACCAATGCCCCTAAGATGCCTACATACGACATAGTTGTGATGTTTTATAATAAACCATTCTCATGAACTACTTGATATGTTATTATAATGCAATAGTAGATCCACCCCAAGAAACAAGAGCTGAACTAAGTCCTAGCTGCCAAGCAATGAAATACTGTCTCTCACAGAAACCACTGGTAATAAATACACAGACCAAAATTCCAGTACTAGCTGTAGTGCATATTTCTTCATCATTGTAGCTACAACATGATGTTAATTGGGAGGAGCACCATACATGCACACATGCTAATCTCACGAGCATGACAAAACAACAAGGCGGCACTTTAAAGATGACAGAAGAAATCTGAAAAGCAAAAGTCCCCTGTCACGCACTGGATAATTTCTGTTCCCACAATGTCGACACTAACAGGCATTGTTAAAGAGACAACTGAGCATGCATAGCTTTGCAACTCTTGATAGCTATCAGGACATTATCTGGCTGGATGCGCCCTGTAATTTTGAGGAGTAACACCAGCCAGAAAGAAGCATTCTGAAATTTTTTGCAACATTGTTGTATAAGATTACAGGACAGTTTCTGGAAGCTCTCTGTACTCTCCTCTAACGTGGTGATTGGATTTTCAATCAATTCCCTTCACCAAGACTGCTTCTCTGGATCAAAGAACATTGCCCGACAGTGACACTGATCAAAATAAATTGTAGTTATTTTACTAAAGATGTTTAACATTGTGTCCCAACTATTTCTGTCTGGAACCAAAGAGGAAGATTCCACAGAAAGGTTAAGGTTAGATGGTATACTGATTAACGTGAAACCAAAGTCATTGGTTTTGGTCCATGCACCCATAAGAGTTACTAAAACAACTATTTGTAACTGCAATTAAGAATATCATGCCAATTATTTTTTAATTATCCCCATTTATGTATTATGTAGTTAGATATATGCTACTAATCAACCTAAATGTGTCACCAAAATCCAAAATAGAATGTATACCAAATTTACAGACATACATACCTGTTATATTTAAATTGCAGCATGGTCAATAAATAATTAGCAACGTGTTAACTTTCTAGGGGGTAATTTTTTCATAGCAATATGCCCATTGAATTAAGACCCCCCCACTATAGAATTGTAACCACAATCCTAAACAATAATTGTGTTATATATGTATTGTATATCAACTGTGTTATATATGTATGTATATCAATAAATATCAATAAATCCGGGGGTCAAAATTCTATAGAGTCACTTTGCTTCTCTTAGTACATCACTTGTAGTCTAGGTTACCCTGATTTCATAGAATTGAGCATACACTTACTTTTTATTATCTCTTTTCGGTGCATAGCCCCAAAACCATGACTTTTGTTTTGCTTTAAAGCTGGCTCTCTTGTATGATGGTTATGACAAGCAGGAGGTATGTCTTATCATTTGAAGAATCCATAATGAGCATTTTATCTGACTTGACGGCAATTCTGACTGATGCGTTCATTTCTATTTGATCATGATTTATAGCTTTGCTATTTCAATTAGGTCTTCCTCAATAAATTTTTTCACTTGTCTTGTTTCAGAATCATTTTGTGAAAAATCAAACCTATCTAGTTTCCACTATGACATGTTAGCTGGTTTGTGCAAATGTGTTACTCAGATTTTAAAAAAATCAACCGTAAAACTAAAAAATAAAACCTGGCAAAGCTGCTTTACCTTTGTATACTCTGACACAATTCTATTCACAGTTTTACAAGTTACCCAATCTAACGATCAAAGTTAATTATTTTAATGATTTTAACAAAGATATGCTCTCTTTTATTAAACTGGGTGCGAATTTTACTTAGACGAACACTTAGACAATTCATTCACACACTGCAGTTTTGGATGTCACCAGATCTGATTTGCAATGACTGGGCTAAGTTACTTGAGGAGGGAGTCTGAAACTTAGTGAACTAGGATTAGTAATCAGTGCTGTAACAAGTAACCCTGTAAAACTAAGTAAAAGTAAAGTTACCACCCAAAAAACTATTTAAAGGTGCTTAATCAATTCAATTTTGTGCTAGCCTCATTTCAAAGAAATTTTGCAGAAAACCAAACCTATCTAGTATCCACTGCAATATGCTAGCTCGTTTTTGCAACTTTTGTATGTAGTTTTAGTGAAATCATCAGACAAACTATTAAATTAGTTAATGCTTGTTCAAGCACTAACTGAAGTGAAAATCGAAATGCTGATAAATCACAATTTTCTTCCTTGGTGAAATGTCATAACTTTGTCATGTGCTCGGTGATAGAATGGAAGTCACGCCCAAGATCAGCATTGACCCACACAGGGCTTACCATTTTGGATATCCACTATTTTGATCATTAACCGATCTTCTGACTAAAGTCAATTCTTTCGATGATTTAAAAAAAATTGGCATTCTTTGTTAAATCGATTGCGGATGTTACATAACATATTCACAGAATTCACACACTGTATATTAGGACCCAAATAAATGGGATTTGCGATAGGCTAAATCAGTTAAGGAAGCAGTTTTAAATGAAGTAAAAAGTACTTTGATAAAAAAGTACTTAAGTTGAAAAGCACAAAAGTAACAAACACCAATGTAACATAGGTGAAAAACAAGTCAACATTTTATTGTCCAAGTCATACGCAGTGTCACATGCAGCGTCACACAAACACTTTGTTTAGTCTCAGCAACAACTGATTTTCAAAGTTGGTGTCGCCAAGACAAGCACGTCTTGGGGTGAAGATCAGGCCTGCCACACTAAACAGGCATTCGCATGAAGCACTGGCTGCCGAAGGAGTGTTCAGTTTGACAGTGCCTTCAACTGCAGCCAGGCCCTGTGTGATGATAGGTGGATGTGGTGGCCTACAAGGCCTGCAGCTAAGTACTGGTCTAAATGACCAGTAGCTGATGAATCTCTTTTTTCGCGAATTAAAGAAGAGATAATCTTCATCGTCATCACTATTCACTTAGCTGTCAAGTTGATTGGGCTTGGCATCATTAAGTCGATTTCAAATGTATCGCATATAAGCAGAATATAAAATGTTTTAATATTTTAATATGAAACACAATCAAATCATGTCAGGGAAAGGCAACAACTATCCATTCAGCCACTTATGCACAGCAGCCCTACAAATAAAATAAACAACACCTAGTTTTTTTTTAAATGTGTAATTCTGGTGACACTCATACATCAACAACACCTATGGAAAAAAACATAAATACGGAGGTATTCAATGATATATATTCTGAAAAACACAGATGAAGTCACCACAGACAAATGCATAAAATAAAAATGTGTAATCAGTTCAACAAGTAAAATTATTTCCCAATGCAACTAGACTGTGTTACATCCCTGATTCCAACATTGATGCATTGGCAGGCCAGTTGGTGGTGAAGGTTTGATGTAACATTGCAGCAGTGATCACCTGCTTGTCAGCCAGCACAATGGTAAAATGCTTTCTGATCCCTGCAAGCAGGGCATCAACGAGAGTGATGCAGGATGTGGCTTTCTTCCGATGTTTCTGCTCCATTGCTGCCGTTAAGACAATGGAAGGCACAGAAATATTGACAACATAAAGTAACGCAAAAATATGAGGTACAAAAGTTAAAAAGTACTGATCAAAAGTACTTTGTTACAAGTAAAGGTAACCTCCCAAAAATGTACTTCATTACAAGTGCATTTAAAAAAAATCTACTTAAGAACTATAACGAAGTAAATGTACTTTGCTATATGTCACCACTGTTAGTAATGATACATTCTCTGCATTGATTAAATATGGACAAATCTGATAAACTGTGCAGTTAATATGTCAGTTACGAAACGCAGGAATTAGGATTAATTATTATATGATATGTTCAGAACTCTTTCAACTGGCTTTTAGAATAAAATTCAGCCATCCTGCAGAAGTGGAAAAACAAACACTCAGCAAGTGTACACTTAGTTGTGGTGGCTATAACGACATATACAAATATACAATTCATTTTATGCTGCTATCTAAATGACAGCAAGATGTTTACTCTGAGTACAAGTCACAACATCTTCACCATGTAATAAATGAGTTTAGGAAGCGCATAACTGGCAGAGAAAAAGAACATTCAACAACTGTAGCTTACAAATGTCTTCAGGTGCTTGCATGGACAAAGCACCAATTTGTCCAGCACAAACAAACCCCTAAAGTCAACATCTATTTGTCAGAGGGGTGCAGGTTTGGATACCTTGCAGTCTAATTGAAAAGCACCAGAGAAAGTTTAGCAGTGTGTGTGACTGACTGTAAAGAGGATAAATGAAGAGAGGGTCATTCCGAGCTCCAAATGCCATTAGTCTGTCCATGTGTAATCAGTGACTGTGAATATAAGGGGTGTCTCCAAGACAGGTGTGTCCACACACCTGTGGGAGATGGGAGGAAGGGCACACACCTGTGTTGGCCAGATCAATCAACAACACTTCATATCAATCATTGGCTGACCAGTGAACCAATGTTGATAATCACACAGTTTTGATTGGAGCTATTACAAATAAACATGGTTTTACCAAATGTAGCGAGTCAAACATTTTCATGAAAAGGATCCACTTCACTATATAATGTACAATAAAACTTCCATCATGCCAACGTCTTTGGAAGACCAAGTTCAGAAGTTAATCTAAACTAAAAGATTAGGTAATCAGTACAAAGCAAAAGTTAAGCCGCATTTCCCGCATTTGTCAAGAGATGGATGAATATGCTAAGGAGCTAAGGAGGTTAAGCAAGATTAAAAAATAAAAATATTACATAACTGTACAGGGTGCATTAATAAACATTTCACTCATAAACCAACAGTGGCATGAAAATGGTTTAATAATTAATACAGGGGTGTACACTAGTAAATTATTAGACAATTTGTTTGATTAATTAATGCCTTCAATGAAGCTGTGAAATGTTTTATTATAAGTCAAATAAATCAGTTTATGATCTCTTTATTTTATTAAAACAGACCCCAGATGTCTTGCACAGGGAACCCACTTTGTACCATTCCACCTGACTTAGTGACTCAGGTGTGCTGTGCCAACAGATTGACATATTGCTCCCTGTCTCCACTACCCACCCCTTCTGCACCCCCTGCAGTGTCTACCCCTGTGTAGCCAGGTGCGTCCTATTTATCTGTTCTTTCCTTTCAACTGTTGCCGCGGTTATCCACATCAATTAATTCCTCATTGATTTGTTAGTCTGTTAGTAAAAAAAAATCTGACATCTGTTGGAAAGAGATTCAACATGCTTTCTGTTTCAGAGGATTGCTGCAACGGTCAGATGATAAAAGGATGCCGAAGCAACATTTATCCATTGGTCGTTCTGCATGCACATATGCCCAGTAAGACACCATACCTGTTTGCAAAAACACAAGGACATCAGTCAGACTTCTGTATGCAGTACATCAATATGCACCAGTCTTGTGTGATTAACACGTGCGCCACATGACATTGAAATGTATTGTGCAATGGCAAGATCTTGTGTTTGGATGTGGGCCTGCATGTTTAGAAATACACTTAGCTGGCTTTTGTTCATAGGAAGAGCATTACTACAGCAAAATACAAGTTTGTAAGACTGAATTTTGAAGCTGTGGGGGTACTTCAGTAAGTGAGGGGTCAAACAGTTGGAATCGGAAAAGTTTATTGAACCCAAAGTAATACAAACATAATATTATCACAGTTAGCAAGACAATCTTTTATATATAAAGTCCAAGTTTAAGTTCATTTATCTTAAGGAAACAAAATTACATTAATTTGTTTATTGTACAAAACTGCTAACTGTGGTTTTAAAGTGAAGCATATTTTAATGGGGAGGAGACTACTACATGACGGCTCAAACAAGTTACTTTAGTAAGCCAAATCCGGCAAATGTATGCAGGACTATTATATCAATATTTTATTACTACATATCAATACCTATAGTAATATTGTTAATGAGATAATAGGAGGAAACAACAGTCTAACAATACACTTCCATTTTTATTGTTTTTATTATTACCATAATTAATATTTATACATACTGTTGCTGCACCAATTCACTGTATGGGAATTAGCACATTATACAATTTATGCAATAACACTAACTCTATGAAAAATAGAAAATAAACACAAAATTACATCTGCCAAATTCATCCTAATTGTTATATTTCCAATATGTGTAACAGTTAGCTAGCTTCTTGCCAGCGCTGTCAGTTTCTCATATTTTTTTAACACTTACATGCAAATAACAACATAGTTGTGTAAGTTAAAACTGTCAGTCTTGTAACAGCAAAAAAATACAGTCATTATAAGAAATAACTGAAAGTCAATACTTTACTTTTCTTGAACATTAATTGCATTAAATAACTAAGAAACATAACATCCAAGTCATTAGATTATGTTTTTGAGTCATCTGTTCAATTAGTTAGAACTAGTTCTCATGGCATTTTCTACCACATACTTCCTGTTATTATAGGCTTCCTACTGATATATTATAGTCGCAATTCTATGACATTTATGTCCCAATTCCACGACAGTAGAAACAAGAATGAAAAGAGTTCACATACCTTGGATGCTCTGTCTATCCATGTGTGTCTGTCAAGCACTGTGAGAACGTATGTCTCACAGACAATTCACAACATGCATTAGAACCCTGTAATTCCGTTTCATAACTCCACCGCCCATCAAATCTCTGCATTATTCCAACATCAAAGGCTTGTCCTTACATTGGAGGGGGGGACTGGGAACAGGTTGTTCCATTATCTACCTGAAAAGGGGTAACAGGCAGTCACCTGAAGTTTATGGCAATTTTTTAAATAAATGAAGGAAATGTGTGTTCTAATTTAGTTCTCAGCTGTATGTAGAATTATTATGTTGATCTGTTGAGGTATAGTCATAAATAAGTGAAATTAAATACATATTAATTGCCTTAAAGACTGAGACATTGGAGAGGGGATGATTTAGTTGGTGCAGCAGTTCAAGTGGACTTCAAGGATCTGGAAGACACTTGTGACATGAAGAAAGGAACTAAGGGTTGCAGGGAATCAAAGATGCTGTGCAGGGAAATTTTATAAGAAGCAAAGTTCACACACACCAGATGTGAAGAAGAGCCAATCTTAACTGTTCAGTCAGCTCTAACATATTACATATATCACCTTGTCACAGGTGCCAACCCACAGTGTTGCACACCTGTATGACTGGTAACAGAAATCCGTAAGATTGTAAATGAACCTGTATGATTTTTTATTTCCGCTGGTTTTATGATTACTATGCCTGCTCAAATGAAGTTTACTGCATAAACAGGGATACATTGATTGGAGTCTCTATTGATTGGATCTCGCAAGATTATGTCATGGCAGCTGAAATACTCGCGACAGTTGCTCTTTGGATATGTTTTGAACTGGTGATCTATTATTCTCAAGCCATTAGCCAAACTGATGATGTACTCCTTAATGCAAAAAAGCCTTGTTCAAAATGCACAAAACTGCAAGGGATGTCTCACGTAAGCTTGTCAAATACAACACATTCCAGAGCTGCATGTTACATATGAACCACCAAATTTTCTTGACATATAAAACACTGACTGAAATCCGTCTTGCAGTATTCAATTTCAGCACCTACTCAGACCACATTGTGGTTTATGATATCAAACTAACATTATCTATCATGCCATTATCTATTACGCCATTGCATAGTCAATAATTGATATGCTAGCTTGCATTGTTAAGCCAGTTTGCCTGAAAATAAATTATGTGCTTCTGTATGGTTATTTTTGTAAATGCCCATCAATGTTCATTAAACAAATTTGTATTCTAAAACATGATCACAGAGAAATAAAATGTCCAATATATATATATATTTATTATTATTATATCTGAAACACTGAAGTGAGAATATTCATACTCACATGAAAAAAACACCTAAATAACTGTCTGGTCATAAAATATAATCAAGGCAAATCCACCATAGCTCATTAAACTGATCCAACCACCCAACAAAGACAGATTACCTAACTGGGGTTGATTACAGCATAGTCACCCCTCTCCACCCCTGCCACCTGAAAGGGAACTCAGGAGACCACAGACAAGTGACCAGATGACCAGTTTGGAGAGTGTCCACCAAAAGTGGTAACCACAAAGCAAAGTGCACCACCACCAGTCAGGATTTTGTAATGACCATCATCGCTGGAGGCTGTGATCTTTGAGGGTGCAAGTGGCCATATGTTAGAGCTAATAAGGTGAACTACCCAACATGAAGCTGTGAAGAAATACTTCAGTTATGACAGGTATTGCAGCAAACATCCAGGGGTGGGTGGGATGAATCCAGGACATAACACCCCCTCCGGTTGTATAGGGGAGGTGGGGGTAGTCACGAGGGGGTTTTGGGTGAGGGGTATGTCCAGTTACCTGGTGGGATAGGTGGCATTGGTTTCGCTACATCACATGTTACTTATTAAGCACAATGATAACAATTTATGCCAATAAGAATGACTTCTTCTGATTAAACTTTTTCAAATTTAAATCGCCAATTGGAATCACCAATAAAAATTCCCACACTCAAACGTTCAAAATCAAAACCATCATTGTTCACAGTTTAATAGTTTTAAACAATAAAAACATAAAAATATTATTAGTTACACATTTTACTGCTGTTGCATTATAAATGTATTGGTATAACATTCTTTTTTATATCTGACATATATATGCCATTAATTTTGTCTTAATAATGTTCTAATGAAGGCTAGACATTTAGAAACTCAGAACGGTAAACATTTATTAGTGTTTTATTTAATTTTTTCCATTTTCTCCATATATTGAGACACAGTCAATGATAAATCACAATCACAACAGCTATTTATTAATTGTGGGACATGGCAGCATAGTGGGTGGACCCTCAATCGTTACAGACATTGGTGGATGTTTGCGAACTAATAGTCTTTGTGCAGTAATTGCAGCATGGCTGAATACTTCCCTCTTTTTTGCAGATATTCATATAGTAAAACATTAAAGCAATAATGAGGCGGTAACTTAGGCCAAATTGTACAACAATGTGCTAAACAAATATTTAGTAACCATTATTCTTTATGTATTCGGTTGTTTTAATTTAACACGACTGCCATTCAAGGCAAACACCCCGATGGCAAGTGGACAAAGAAGCCATTGGCTTATCGAGAGTTCAACGATTCTTCATTTACGTGTAACCTGCCTTCCTGAGATATTTGTCAATTTTGTTTTTCATGCAGTTTTCTATTTATTTTCCATTCAAATTGTGGGGGTTTTGATGATGGAATATTCATCAGTCACACAGCGCCAAGTACAAAACAAAGACAAAACATCACCTATTGGGGGTAATAATGGGGGGGTAATAACATTTGGGTATGGTGCAGTAACAGGAATTGTTTTTGAAAAGAACAGCACTCAATCACTCCAAAGGAAATATTTATAAACACTGTTAAGATTATTATTATCTATTATTATTACACATTTCTAACATGCCTTGTGACCAGGTTGAAAACCTGCTGAAAGGCGTTAGCAAGATACAACTAAGTTAATTTAATATAAATTGAAAAGTCAAAATAAAAAACATATTTAAAACCAACATTAAGTTAAATAAATGAGTAAAATAAGAAAAAATAAATGAGTTAAATAAGAAAAAATAAATGAGTTAAATAAGAAAAAATAAATGAGTTAAATAACTGACTTAAATACATAAGATTGACACATGGACAAAGGCTAAGAAGTGACTAAGAACCTGTTTCCTTAATGATGTTAATACCTGAAACCCTAACACAGCAGAGCTGCATAATGACAGCCACTAGATGACAATGACAATTGTCACACACAATCACTGATGACAACTGTCTGCAGCATGACATCTGAAGGCGTCAGTTTTCAAAAGAATCAACACCCCCATGCTGGCTGCAGCTTTTACCCTGCACAAATCCATATTGAGCACTGACAGTGTGGGCCAACCCCCAGGTGGGGTGTTTTCTTTGCCCTGGCTTTCATATTAGGATATCTTATGAGTGGGGTGGACAGAGCAGGAAGGAGTCAGCTGTCCACTGGTGTTGTCCAGTACTGAACAATGGTCAGCGATGGTAGTCACTGTCTGCATCAATACAGCTCTTACTTAACACTCACCGGGAATCAGACTTGGGTGTCCGGACAATCACATTTTGGTTATTCCTATGTGTGTTGCATTACGCAGGTCATTTCCTGATTTCTCCTATTTCATACTGTGTGTGCAGGCTTTACCTGTATTCTACAAACAATACAATAAACAGTGTAAATATTAAGTTACATTGCTGAACAGCTGGTCACCTTCACCAGGACCATTATTGAATGTCTGATGTGATTTGTTTATGTAGAATTTCTATTTATCAGACAGAAAACTATTCTCATTTGGACCATTATTGAATGTCTGATGTGATTTGGCTATGTAGATTTCTATATATCAGACAGGAAACTATTCTCATTTTGGCTATTATTAAAAGTATGATGTGATTTGTTTATGTAGAATTTCTATATATCAGACAGGAAACTATTCTCACTTGGGCTATTATTGAATGTCTGACGTGATTTGTTTACGCAGAATTTCTAGATATCAGACACAAAAATATTCTCAATCAACACCCTTGTACTGCCAGTGTTTGCTGTCTACACAATCCCCTGATGCTACACGATATTATAGAAAATATCTGAATTTTACATCACCATCATATCTAGGCTTTTGACTTTTGTCCTTTGGAAAAACTTTGATCCAATTTATTCGTACACTTCTTCATACACAATAAACAAATTGAAATTCTTCTAAAAGTAATATTTTTTTAGAAAACATCAAAAACATTGTAACTGTATTTACTGATCAACATGTGTTGCCAAATAAGCAGGGATAACATGACAGTATGTATGCTGTAATTAAATAAAGAAATAGCTTCTGAAAATGTCATTAACAATCTTGAAATAATCCAGGTAAAATTCTCTTGCTTGCAAATTAAAGAGAAGAAATGGGTGTCTTACATTACCCCCATGGTTATGCATGGTTTTAGGTTATATAACAGCATTAGCACAGGCATACAAGTGGTCAGATAGTTGTCGATGGAAATCTTGAAAACAGGCCCTGTAAAAACCTATGTTAAATCATTTGTTTCCTCTGTTGTTCGGTTTTTTTACATCTGTAAACTTATTGTGTATGCATGAGAGGGCAACATTGAAATGCAGCATCAGATATACACACAATAAATTAACAGAGCCTGTTTTGAAGATTTCCATCGACAACTATCTGACCACTTGTATGCCTGTGCTGGTTCCCGATGATTTTCCTGGCAGTTTCAGGCAAGCCCCAAACTAACCGGGCTGCAACAAGATTTTGGACTTAATCGAAACATCGTGTCTAATTGTGTCATGCTGTGTTGACAAAAGTTTGATGAATTCATTATGTTGTGAATTCATTATGTTGTTAAACTTTGCACGTAATGCAACTGTGAACATTTTAGTTACTTTGCCACTTTTCTAAGCCAGACTATTCTATCAGTACCGGGTATTACAAAACCGCATCATTGGTCCTTGTCAAACCTAAATTACATATGTATATTACGTTTGTATTATGCCAGTTTCTGCTACATTTCCAATTTAGTCAACTAATTTAATGTGGTGTTTTTATTACTCATCATTTCAATACAAGCCACGTTTTCGTAATGCAACAATAAACAAACATTGTCTGGCATGTAAAAACCTGGTGACTTTCAGGCTTCCATTGATCCATCAACAACATAATAATAATCAGATCTAGGTGGTCCTTCTAGTAAGCCCTGTGGGGTTACTACGTCTCTTGAGTTGACTGTTATTTTATTAGTGACTCATTACAGAATACAGAAAACACATGTATGTGTCACTGAGTAAAGTTATATCTGTCTGCCTGTGTCAATGGCCGGCCGCCCGCCCGCCCGCCCGCCCGCCCGCCCGCCCGCCCGCCCGCCCGCCCGCCCGCCCGCCCGCCCGCCCGCCCGCCCGCCCGCCCGCCCGCCCGCCCGCCCGCCCGCCCGCCCGCCCGCCCGCCCGCCCGCCTGCCTGAACTCGGGTTGACTCATTCATCCATCCATCCAGTAAACAGGCACACCTATGCACACACAGCAAATTTAAGTTTCAGACACTGCCCAACTCACACATTTACTCACTCCTTACTATTCCCACTCTCCATTGATTGACCTACTTCTCCATTCACTCATCTGTGTTGCTATAGCATACTCATTTACTCAAATATGCAGAAGGAATGCAACCAGCAACACACAAAATCAAAGGCATTAAATACAAACCATTGAGTTTCTTTGCTTCAGCCAAAATAATGGACTTAAGGTAGCAACTTTGCTCAGGCAAACGGCGGCATCAGATAAAACTAGAATGATAAATGCATTGATATGAATGTAGTTATAGTATTATTATATATACAAGTAATAATACAACTGACAAACCAACCAGCAACAGTCCACTGATCAAAGCAACTGGGACAGTACACCGATAATCATTTTGCTTATGCCATCAAATGAACCCATGAGAACAATAACATCACAAGAAATAAGCCCCAATTATCCTGCTTTGCAAGAAAACAATGGCTGTGCAATTAACTGTCTAGGAAAGTTACCTTGAACCAGATTTCTTTCCTGCTTATTTCTTCATGTCGGCCACACGTGAAATAATAAACAACAGCTTTCTTTTGTGAACATTTTCAGGAATAACTGTTTTGGAGATTTGGAAAACAAGAAGGAAAGGGTACTTTCAACACTGGAGAGTATGACACCCCAAAATCAAAGTTATTATGTTTATTTGTTTCACCAGTTTACCAGATGACGCACAATAATTTAAGTCATCAAATTATTGCTAAAAAATGCAATAATTTCAAATGTACTTTGTGTACACCAGTTCTTTTTTAGACAATCTACAGTCCCGAACCGGGACCGTAGACTTCAGGGACAGGACCATAGATTTGTCACATTTGTAAACAATTTCGTATACTCATATGTGAAAGCTTAAAAACTACACCACAGCAAAAATCACAAAAAATTATATCCAACCCACGTTTGAGAAAGATCATATTCTAGCTAATATTAAACACCACATACTTATATATCTATACAGACAGTTTTCACAGGAAAAAATCCCAACAAAGACCTACATAAGACAAAGCAATATACCTGGTAGCATATATTGCCCTGGTAGACCTGCACAGCTTCCCCTATCAGAAGACAGGTGCAAACAGGTGTTTACAGACAAGGAGTTCAACCCAACTGTCATTGTAGCATAGAACTGTAATTTGAAACAAAACTGTAAAATACCCCCAGTTACGTCTTATGTTTTGTTGGATGATATATCTACATTTTGCCACAGAATTAAAGTTATAAATAAGACTTTATGCAACATGTAGAAATTGTTTTTCAAAAACATCATGTAGCATCCAAAGTGGGTTGTCAGTTAAGGTAAATTGGCTACAGCAGCTTTCTACCAGTCTTGTTAAAGATCCCTCCTCAATAATTTTTTTTTAGTCTCATTCTCAAAAAAACAAACCTACCTAATATCCATGCAACATGCTAGCTCGTTTGTGCAACTTTTGTATGTAGATTTTGTGAAATCATCAGACAAACTATTAAATTACTTAATGTTTGTTCAAGTGAACCAGATTCATGATGGGATGAACCAGTTGAGGAACCAGCTATAAGACCGTTTTGTATCAGGTGTGCCAAAACTGCAACACGTTTTCCATTTATGATTTATGGCGTTGTGTGTGTTCTAAACACAAGCACATTGACGCATACTGGCCAGTATTCATTTATACATGTATTTCATGTATTGGAGGTGGGAGGTTTGTCCCAAAAACATATGCGAAAGGGGAGGTTGGTCCCAAAAATAAGTGGGAGATGGCAGGTTGAGACTTCTGCCACCACCTCAAAACTGAAGGATATATATATAGATTTATAGTATGAATTAATTTATTTATATTTTATAATAAAATATCTTATCAGATTCAGTGATGCTGCAATCTTGAAAATGCAACAGTTTTGTATGACACATTCAACTACACTAAACTGTCTTAAAAATTACAAAATGAATATAATAATATTATATTCATTTTGTCATTAATGCATATATTCTCAAATTAACCTGTAGTTTGATAAAAAAAACACTAGAATAGGGTTCAAGAAGAAAGTTCCCATAACTAGTATCGTTGGTTATAATTTGTTGCGGTTGCCCTACAGGAAATAAAAAGCTGCCTTAACAAGAATTGTCCAAGTACAAAGTGTGTGACACAACAGAAGTGTCGCACCTCAAACCACATCTGTGGTATATTCTCATGGGATTTTCTGTTCCTCCAAGTCATACTCACAGGGATAAAGGATGGAAATTGCCTGATCATGATTACAGGTAGGTCAAGCCACTGTGCATAGGGAAGAAGCCAAGGAACAATACACTGTCAATGAATGAAGACTACAAAGAGAGTCTGTGCAAGAAGATCAAGCTTATCCTACTGACCAATTGAATGGGTGCACTAAGCCAGCAATGTTGTCCACTTCACATTGTGTTTATATGGCCAATTCCCTTTCACAACAGCTGCTCACTGAATGACGTCCATAAAATCTTAATGAGAAATGGTCAAAATTTAATTTGAAATTGTACTGCTTTGATCGGGAGAAAACTGTTTGGGTTATGGTAATGATGTGGGGTTTGCTCCAGAGATGCAGGCCCTATGAATGGGAGGCTATTACTATTACTGGTCTGTGTTGAATGATGGCAGGCTTAAACAGGACATCAGTATAATGGGCAGAACATGGAATGCATTAACACTCTTACTTCTCTCTGAACAAGCAATAAAACCTAGTTTAGTAGTAGTTTTCATGCTACCAAAAGTAGGAATGTGAACGATCTGAAAGAAAACAAGCTAAATGTGTCCATAAGTCTGCACAGTTATCGACTATTTAACAATATAAGTCTTCTATTTGAAAGGTGATTATCTTCAAATCAATTAATAATTTTTTTTATTGTAAAAATAACAAAAACCCAATTTTAGCACTTGTAATGTTCAAGTTTGAAAAAACATCATGACTTAAACAAGCTGTTCACTTTTACTAAGCACATTATTCTACTCAAGTGTTTTTATTATTGGTGAATGAATCATCTAGTCATACAAATAATAAAGTAAAATCATCAAATTATAATACTTGTGTATCTAACCACTTCATAAAATAAACAGACCACAAAGTATGCTTCCTGTGACATCCCACAACATTGGGTAGTTATCTATCCCTGAGCAGGAATAATGTTTTATTATTGGCAAATTCCTTCTAGCAACTTGACATGATAGGGACAAATTTGTAAAGCACATTTTTGTGACTAACTCATACATTTGCAGTTGATCCAATCTTACTCTAAGAACACATTAAAAATTCACTGAAAGGCATTAAGAAAAAAACAGCTTTAGTTTTGCTAAAATATTTTGCAAATACCAAATATCTTGTTTTCACAGGAATTATTCCAGCCTTCATATATCTTTTTTTCATGGGGCAAACAAAATGCAGCAAAATATTTCTCAAAATGTTTGGAAGCATATGTATTTCAACTGATAATTCAATTAGGGACACTTTATGGCTGCCTCTGCAATTACATTTTTTTATTCATTTAAATTTATTTCAGTTCAGCCATTGTCTACATTAAGCCTGTTTTATGTAATCATTATTATAACACACAGCTATTCACACATTCACAAAATGCATTCCTTATTAATATAGATTACATAAACTATGTTGGAACATCGACCATACGATACACTCACAAGCTCATAATTTATACCAACATAACTATGTTCAGTCACTTCTGCTTAGTCGCGAGATTGTGACAGGGTGTTTTATTCAACCAACCTATAATACAACAAGGAGAGTGGTAAATAGCTCTTCTTATAACTTTAAGGAGTTCAGATCATTCCCCAGGCCCAGATAATTGGAATCATCAACAAGCTGTCAGCTCAAATTATATTATAAATTTGCTGCCTGTAGCCAGCACGTTTTCATCGCCATCTCATGTGTGTCAACTCTGAGTGGTGCACACCTGTAAGCACACCTGTAAGATTGGTAAAAAAAAATGCATAAGACACATAATAAACTTATATGGTTATCTACATTTACTGGTTTGCAGTGTCTGCTCAAAAGAAGCCCACCATGCAAACTGGAACATCTGGAATGGATCTTGTGTGGGGAGCACTGGTCTAATGGTTAGAGCACCTGCCTATTGATTGAGAGGACAGTGGTTCAATTCCACTTCCATCGTTTCGAAGCTTGGGTCATTTCGTTCATCCCACTTTGCCTGTGTCTTTTTGGACAGTAAAAGACGTTGGTCCCTTCTATCTGGTGTCTGTTCCAGCTGAAGTAAAAGATCACATGCAGGGAAATGGAAAAAACCTGTGATGAACTCGCTAACTCTAGAGAAGGACATTTAAATAAACCCTCAGCACAATATCTTAGTAGGACTTTGTTGAGTAATTATCTATATATCCAGATCCAGAAACGCCTGACTGCATACAGCTAAAATATTCACAAGTCGCTATTCGGACATGTTTTTATTTGAACTGACAATCTGTTATTTGCATGCCACTTGACAAATATATATATATATATATATATATATATATATATATATATATATATATATATATATATATATATATATATATCTGTATATATATGTATATATATGTATATATATATATATATATATATATATATATATATATATATATATATATATATATATATATATATATATATATATATATATATATATCACAAAATATATATACTTAATAAAATAATTGATATTGAAATGTTGATGGTTTGTCCACTTCATTGTGGAATGTAGCACTAACATATCTTCTCCTTTCAATAGGTTTAAGTTTTAAAGAATGGTTTCATGGGTGAATTATATCAGTTGTTAAAAAGGTTATTGTTCGCATTGCTTTTTTATTTCTCGCAATTCTATTTCCTTGATGTCCCCATGTCATAAGTAATATGTGATAATATTAATGAGGTATAATCCATCTCATGGCCCTCGACAAATTCCCAATCAAATTACATGTTGATGGTAATTGTACTTGATTCTCATATTAAGCATCTTACACTTAGCAAACACATAATTTAATACTTACACTTAGACTGCCATCCAAGCCAAAGTACCAATGTCCAGTTGCTATGTGAAAAAGGAACATCTGCCTATATGTCAGTCGCACATTTAGGGCATTGCATTGGGCCATGACCACCTTTGGCTGATTAAGAAAATGTGTTCCGCATTTTTCGTGTTGCACTGCATGGGTGTCATGGGTTTTTACATTAACATATTTATCAAAATTATGTTAAATATATATGCACCAATATATTTTATTTGGGCTTCCCTGTACATTCAACCGCTACAGCCATAATACGGTTTCCAGACTTACATTTGCTGAAGTGAACAGGATTACTTGTTTTCCGTGCTGCCATCTGGCGTAGATATGTGTATTTTTGTAAAATCATGTCCAGACTGTACGTGTATTTCATAATCTCTGAAGATGTTTTGTACGTAGATACTTAATTATATATGAAGAAAATAACATAGTCTGGTCATTAGGAAATATGTTTTAAACAACAATAATGTATACAAAGCTATAACAACGAGCCACGTAAAGACAACTGGCTAACTAGATTTATCATTTTGACAGAACTTCTAGAATCCGGGCCCACGTCAATTTCGCTATTATTAACATGCAATGTACATAGTGTATACTGAACTATGGAACAGGTAAATTATTAAACATGTTGTGCGTAAACACACATTTAATCACCTTTTTCGAATCTAGAATTCGCATAGTTAACCTGCATTGAGCGCCACATTGCCCCATTTGTTCGCAAGATGGCGACACTAAAAGCGAATTAAATGCGAATTCGAGCATTGAAAAAGGTTAAGAAATGTATTTTTTTACTCACAACATCGTTATTCAGTGTGTATACATTGTGCAAGATTACTACTGTGGCCTATGCTGTATGCTGTAACGGCGACATGATTGTCATGACATTGTGGGCCCGGATTCTAGAAGTGCAATTTTTACATTATGTACATCACAACATACTCACATAGCCATGGCATAGGCTAGACAATCACATCTTGTTAAACGTTATTTAGCACCTAGTTACCATGATTTGCTGATTTCGTCGTTGGAAACACCAATGTTTGACAGACGGATGGCTGCGAGCCTTTGCTGGGCAATGTCCCAACAACGAAAGCAGACGACACTACCAAAGCAAACCCCAAAGATCACGCGCGCTCCTTTTAAACCATCATCCAGATGCCAGGTGGCAGTAATATCGGAGTGTTTTCCATTTAGTCGCCAGGTGGCAACATAGAATAATCACGGAGCCGATACCCAAGTCTTACCCGGCCAAGTGAGTCAGTTTTTACTTTGCACCAATTCAACCAAACGTAGCTTTAAAAATAAAGCTTGCTTTTGTTTCTTTTTCTTACGTTTCCATTCAAGTCTACCTGTTTTAACGCTCACAACTTCAAATGGTTAACACGTTGCATATTGCCTTTACACAGTTGTTACAGTACCTCAAACAAATCACCACGTACGTAAAGCGGTGGCGCGAAAGCTCTAAATACACCATTGCATGTTTAGTTATTTGTTTATTTCAATTGTTTACTTATTATTTTTAATCTGGAACATTTATGATATAAACCATATACGAATTCTGCCGACTTAGGACATTGGTTCTTTTCTGCGATTTTATACGTTAATTAAGGGGGTTTTGAGCGATTATTGTCAATTTATAGGATCAGTAAAAACAGGTACAACCCTTATTTATAGTAAAAACTTTCAAAAGTATATTTATCCTGTTAAAACTACATAACATACACTGCAGTCCATTCACCAGTATCACATATTGGCCAATTTTCTTTCTTTTGGCAGTGATACAAGAACACGTCGTACTGTACGTGATGCTCTCATTATGTAGCCTACGTGAATTTGTGTTGACACTTTGAGCGTAATGCCACGCCACCGACACGGTTTCATGGTCACTGCCGTGCCTGGTCTCAAAGTTCAGCCAGGAGGCTGACGTTCTGAACGGCTCTTGGTGCTCTATAAGTGCTGAAAACATGTGTAGGCTATTCCAGCCAGTTAGTGACGCAATGGATGTGCTGCACCGGAAAGTCCTCATGGATCACGAGGACCTATGATTGCAGGAAGCAGTACACCACAGGTGGCGCCATGTATATGTTATCGCGCCGTTTCGTCCGTGGTGATTTCATGTTCTGTAAGTGATGCAAGTATTTTGTACATGTGTCATAGGCGAAATAATTTTGTTAAGTGTTTACAGTATACCCGACTACACATGCAGACCAGCGTTTCAGCCTTTGTAACGTTGTTACCTCAAATTAATCATCACGTACGAAATCTTAATGTCAAAACACGAACGCATTCCAGTGTAAAATCAAATCATTATTTCATGCGGATTATCTTAAAAACTGACAATATTTTGTCCCTGAAAAATACCATAGAGTTTACTATTTTTGTTGTTTATTCTCTGCAGCGGGGATACAATTTGCAAGTAGTACTAATGCCATTGACAAAGAAAATGCGTGCACGCGTGCGTGCGTGCGTGCGTGCGTGCGTGCGTGCGTGCGTGCGTGCGAGCGTGCGAGCGTGCGTGCATGCATGCCCAGCATCACAGAGGATGGAACTTTAGTGACCATATACGGCAAGAGCAAATCCTTACATTTTGGTGATCATTTAGTATATCTATGAAATAATAACAATGACACTAATAGCAACAATAACAACGTATCTGCTATGTGAGACAAAATATGTAGGCAGTATTTATTTCGTCAATTAAGGAAGTGGATTTTGAATATATCATTATCCTCACGGTTCAATGACTAATGACACACTCATTAGCATCCCCGTCCACGAACAATAGGCACGGCAAACTTGCTTAATCCCAACCAGCCCAACAATGGTCGCCTAAATGACAACTGAGATTGAAATTAGCATATTCAAAGGAAATGTGTCACGAGTTAATAAATGATAACTAGAAATATTAAGTAATATGCCCCAACGTGTCAATAAAGTACGGCCAAATTAAACGGTATTGTAAATCCACAATTCATTTATGTGATAAATTGATAATAGAGAGTTTTTGCAAGCGCACCGATCTCGGCTCCCTTCCCAATCCCGATCTCGCTACGCGTGCTACGTCATCGCTTCACGTGTTTACACGATCGGGGCCGGGTCGATGAGATTGGGAAAACACCGATCTCGCAGGTTCAATCGGGTAGTGGTCTCCCTAACGTTGAAATTATGGTTGAATATAAATAATAAATCTACAGCAAGTGTGCGTAAGTCTGTTGTTGACTGATTATCTGCCCTATTTTAGTTGCCAATGGGCTTAGTGCATCGGAAAAAAGAGTTTTAAGTAAGCACTGTTTATGCCTGCGGCTATGGCTTATGGCTATGCCCGAAACCATCAACGTCGACAACAGCACCGTAGGCGTAGACTTCGTCTTAGATTTAGACATCGCATTCTATATCAGTCCTATGCCATGGTATAAAATAGACCAAATATTCCAGCTGAAGTGTACTGAACTGATGTACAATGCAGAAACAAACAGTTATGGCTAACATTCTATATATATTTTTTAATATATATTCGAGTTTCCTAGTTTCCTAACTTCGTCTTCGACTCGAGCAGCTTTTGTTTTGTTCGCATATGAAAGGTTAGCGCAATTATCCGTCTATTATTCTAAAAAATAAATTCATATTTTGTTGTGATACGATGCCCACAACTGCAACTGTCAGTTCAGCATAAACATGCAGTGACCTCCAATGACCAACCGCTAGTTGCAGAACGAAAAAAAAACGCATTGCCACGGATTTGTGCGACGCACGAGTTTGGGACCATACAAACAAGTGTTTTTATTTTATATACTTTCGGATATCATGAATATTTCTTGTTCTGCTTAAAATACAAATAACCCAAAAACTATGTATGCAAGAACTGAGATTTTGGCATGGCTATTCTCCATTATTTGTAGATGCTAGATAGTAACATACTTACTACTGTATACAAATTCTCCCACAATCTGCCATTGGCATTGAAGGTGTGTGTTTTATGTGTGAGATTGAGCCATCGAACGAGTTTAACAATAAAACATGTTAGAACACAAATAAATCTTATTTTGACCAGTAACACACCTACATAAATGAGAACTTTGAAGTTTCTATGTTGTTGGTAAATAGTTAAAGGTATAGCAGCCAAAAATGGTATGGCCATAGAGATCAAATTCCAATTTATTTGTATATAAAAACAAGTACAGTGCCAATGTAATACACCATATTTGGATTCCCTATTCAAATGGCTTAATGTTAAAAAAAAATTATATGGACGCTTCACGTTACAACACAATATCAACTAGGTGATTTTGCACAGACCAATACATTAATTGGTAAACTGTTGGTAGAATAAAAAATGTGAGTGCCACAATAATCTCTTATTTTTATTAATTTGAGACATAATGCCCCATTATAAATTTTTCTTGTCAGGTCTGTTATCTAGACCTATGAGGATGTGTAATTATAATGGATGTATATAAACTTAGGGGTGTAATTTAAAATCCGGGTGTTAGTCTAATCTTAATCTCCCTCCCTCCCTCCCTCCCTCCCTCCCTCCCTCCCTCCCTCCCTCCCTCCCTCCCTCCCTCCCTCCCTCCCTCCCTCCCTCCCTACCTCCCTCCCTCCCTCCCTCCCTCCCTCCTCCCTCCCTCCCTCCCTCCCTCCCTCCCTCCCTCCCTCCCTCCCTCCCTCCCTCCCTCCCTCCCTCCCTCCCTCCTCCCTCCTCCCTCCCTCCCTCCCTCCCTCCCTCCCTCCCTCCTCCTCCTCCCTCCCTCCCTCCTCCCTCCCTCCCCCTCCCTCCCTCCCTCCCTCCTCCCTCCCTTCCTCCCTCCCTCCCTCCCTCCCTCCCTCCCTCCTCCCTCCTCCCTCCTCCTCCTCCCTCCCTCCCTCCCTCCCTCCCTCTCCTCCCTCCTCCCTCCTCCCTCCTCCCTCCTCCCTCCCTAAATATCGCAGAAAGGTCGAGATTGGGCGCCTTCTCTTGCAACAGACAACACGATAGATCTATGGCTAGAACCATGGTAGCACTTTATTGCCATTTTTAGCAAATTTTTATTTGCAAAAGGCAATGTATGGATTACGTTCAATAAAAAATAGGATACGTGGATTCATAGGCTTCCGCTGCAAAAACATTTGACTTGAAGCTAAGACGTTGCTATGGTGCCGATAGCAACGTTGACCTTTATTGTTAGTACGCAGGGCATCTATCCTCTTCCGACTGACGGACATCAACTTCTCGCACGTCTGGCTATCGTACGTAGATGTGCTTATAATGGATACGTTTTATGATTTAGTAAGTGGCGCCTTGTTTTAAATGTGCTTATTTAGTGTCGTGTTAAATACTTCCGGGGAATAAAGTCACCTGATTGCACCGTAACAACTGTTTTAGCAGTGTGTTCGTTCGAGATCCTACTTCTAATAACATTTCGATCCAAAGAACGACCACGAAGACGGATGCGAAACTACCAAAAATACCTGCCAAAAATAGCGTATTTTAATCGCTAAATGGCGAATTTGTCTTAGTGTAGGCCTAGTGCATGTTGGGGTCGTTGTCGATAACACAGTCGTGTACCGGTAATACATTGTGTGATTTATACGATGTTGGTCTTTCAGTAGCAGCGACAATACACATTTTCTTCGTGGTGATGCGCGATAATAAATAATTTGACAGTTAAAATTCCCGTGATTGTGTTGCCATGCACACGAAATAATTGCGTGCTCGATAATGTAGAAAAATAAACAGATTTTTGCCTTCTGGCGCTAGTTTTTTTTCAAATGTGTAGCCCTTATTGCTGCAACGATGATCGCGCATCCTTTGCTGACAGGATAACTTGTTAAATAGTTCGTGCAAGGATCGGTCACGCGTTGTCGTGGATACGCGACCATTCTGCGAACAGTTTGTCGACAAATGATTGTTAGTAGAATAGAGTCAGAGGCGCCATGGGTTATTTTGGGATAATGTTGCGCTACCTCCAAAGCTATCAAATAACTCCTCCTGAACGTACCCGTCAATACTAAACATACGAATCGGATTCATTACTACTTCATATATCGTCCCAACTCGGCCTCAAAAGGCCAGAATACAAGTTTTTACTCATCAATACTCCTTAAAGAACGAGTCTCAGTGGAACGTCTGTGGTGACGTCACGATACGATGACGTCATTGTGGAATACTCGAGCTTTGCGACGAACAATTCTGTTGATGGATGAGCCTGATTAGTCACCTAAACAACACATTGCAGTCATACAAAGCCTCCAAATAGATATTCTGAGCGCGCAGAACGACCATGACGTCAGTACAATTACGAGTAACCGAGTTGAAACCAGTGCAAGTGCTTCGGGAGGTGACGTCAGCGCTGGTACACTTCCTTGTCGGGCGCCGGATTTCAGCTTGAATTTGGTGGTGGCGTTTCCGACACTCCAAGTTCCTGTAGAAGATCTGGACGAGTTTCACCAGCTTTTCTGGTATTCCAGAGTGATTCGGCATTTTCCAAAGGTTTTCACTATACACGCATATTTTTCTGTGCCATCGTTGCATTGCTCCAGAATGCTTTGCGAAGTGTAAATGTGTCAATTACCTGAGATTTGGCTTACTCGAGTGGAATTGTAGTGTTTAACTGTATATCAATACACAAGTCAACATATAGTATCAATATTTGATTTTAATGTTCTTTTCTCATCAATGATTTTATTCGATTTATCCGGCAAACCTATTGCAAACGTCATGCATTATAACGCTCGAAGAGTGATTCGTTCTACGGAACTACAGCATTTAGTTACATGCGTGCGTGCGTACGTTCCAGTGAACTGAAAGATGATGATGTGTGCATCCGAAATTTAGCCATTTTTCGACACACGCTAACGACACGGTGGGTGTGAAAACATCGACACTGGGAAGCAAACCGCGAGTGACATGTTTCGTTACCTCGAGCAGATGGTATAAGCAATTTGTGCATGAAATATATGCAGCGTGGACACTTTAGAAACGGCGATGTGAATGTCGTGACCGCGGCGGTTATACATGAACCACATATATACCGTTTCATTTCAACAATGGATGACATTGCGTTTCATTAATAAATCATTCGTCTCCATTTACTCATCGGCGCTATTGTTCTGTGCAAGTGACTGCCCTTTGGTGGCGATCCAATTTTAGGAGGTCCGTGTCCTTCAACGCTGTGCACAAATTAAGATGATTTCCGCCAGACGCGCTCGTGCCATGATCACAATAAGCAAGGTTTAACCTGTCTTCAAACAGTCGATGGCCCAGGGGAAATTGCTAAATTACTGGCTGTGATAGAAACATTACCATCGCACAAATTTAGATATGCTGATCATCGATATCGACGAAGTTATTAATGGCATTTTGTTGAAAAAGGGATATTGTTCCGCGAAATAGCGTACTGTTCACACAAAAACAGTGTGATAGGTCTTTGTAGTTTATTTGCATTAAGCCGTGGGGGTAGCACAAATATAGATTACGGTGCCTTTGCTTTGACATTTGGGATGTGTGGTGGATAAATTGAGAAAAGTTAATAATGCTGATGGTGCTGTTTTCCCAGTGACAAACCACGAGAGATTCGCCGAAATTGCTTACTTATCATCTTTGTGCCCCGGCGTGGCAGATATCGTTTCCACAAGACCCCATTGGTTCCTTCTACTTTCGGCTTTCCTTGTCGCTGTGCCACAGGTCAGCCCAGCAGCCTTCCGTCCCTCTTCCAGTTTCCTCTCCATTCTCTATTTGGTTTTCCCATTTTTTCTATCTTTCTGAGGTATATGTTATTGCTGTTTTCTTTGGAAGGTCACTGGTCATTCTGAAGACATGTCCGAGTGACTTCCATCGTCTCCTGTTGAGCATGATGCAAATGATTGAAATGTGTAGGGGAAGGTGGGGAATATCCGTACACCAAAGTATAATTTGCCATAAGTAATGAACTGTGTCAGAAGAGTAACATTTCGCCTTGTTAATGTTTACATTTAGTAGTTTACTGCTACCAACTGTCACACTTCATCTCCACTAAGAAAAACGTATATGTTATCGCTATATAGTGTTCACTGGTGTGCGTATGTGCCCCTGGGTACTGGGGCATACCCGCGCAGCGATGTGCGGATATACATCGCGTATTTCAGGTCTTTGCTACAGAACAGAATACGAACAGCAATGGTCAATTTCAGACGGCAAAACATCACATAGCATGCTATGTATATCCATGATAAGAATTATTTGCGGGTCAAATGCTCCCATGTAAGTAATATAAACATAACCAGCTGTAGTTTATATAATACGATGGCGTAAATGTTGTGAAGTGGATGCGTGTTATTGGTCTGTCTCAACTAAAGCGCACTCGGAAAGCCTTGCGACGAAGAAAAGCAAAAGGACACAAAATAAAAAACAACATTATAATTACGCACTGTCTTTAGCACATCCCACCTCCCACCTATTTTTAGGCCAACCTCCCATCATTTTGGGGCAACTCAGTACATTTATAGTATACCACCCTTGAAACAAATGTCACGTGTTAAGGGTATGTTCTTGTGTGCTACAACGCAAGTTAACGCACACAACTCATTTAGGTTTTTACGATAAATGGTAGACACCGAGAGGTCACATTAATCTGTGAATCAAATATATTAGCGATTTAATCTATATCATGGAGCATCGCACATTTTACACGTTCAGTTGTGTAAATTTCAATGCACTGAACTTGAAAACGGTATAATTTCGACAGAAGTCTAAAATGTGTTTAGGGAGGTTCAGTTGGAGAAATGTTCAAGGATTGTACACTGGCAAAGTTTTGAGTATCCCCTGCGTTCCTGTTACAGTCACACCCCTTCATAACGAAACATGGATTAGCTGATGAGTATCCACACAGACGTGACATGCGCATCATGCCGTCACATTGCATCAATAAACTTACTGCACTGGAGCATGTCCGCACGTGTCTGGGCTACATCCGCACACGCCTACGCGGACATGCACCAAACGACCGGCGGGGGAAGATTGTAAATTGTCCCGCACACTCGGTCTATGGCTGTAAAGTTTATTTGTGCAACGACAATACTAATTACATACATTAAAAAATACACAAACACACATAGGCATGTGCTATTGAGAGTGTGAGTTACGTATCAATATATGCATAAAATTATATGAGATTCTGCAAAAACAAAATTTTTTTTACAATTTCTTACCGACGCTAATGAGATCAATTCGCGGGTTCAGATGATCGATGCATGATTGAGATGCTACCGTAGAACACATTTTTGAAAAGAAATGCTACGCGGTTTGGTCAATAAAGAGGTGTGCGGACATGCCCCCAGCGTGCGGACATGCCTCAGCTTGCGGACATGCCCCACCTTCCCCTACTGTAAATAAAATAGTTAATATGTTTCTAGAATTCAATATTTTCGTTATAGTGTTTCTCATGTTTCTGTTGTTTCCCACTTGTCTGTCGTTAAAACTTTGCAGACACTATTTCAAAAGGATGACTTCTTTATTGTGTTAGGGGTTGTCATGTTTGTGTATTGAATATCGCCAGGCCAACAAAATCAAAATACGGATGTTAATCTGAGCACACAGATTAATTACAATAACGTTTCATTGATATGATAAATTAAATCCTAAATCGAGCCACGTTATCTTCAACGTTTGTTTTCATAATATATTCCAATATTTATTTACAAAGTAGCTAATAATCCATATGATAGGCCTACGTGTAGATATGACGAATTATATTATTGTAAAGGTTCTTATGTAGCGCGGTATTCGGTCCTTGGGACTGCTCAAAGACAAAGCAATTTACATTTCACCCCCAGTTCATTCCATCTCAACTTCTCTGTAAAAAACATTCAACCACCCTGCAATTACTGCGCGAAGACTATTCGTTCACATGTGCACCTCTATCCAAGTACTAATTTAAACAACTTAGTGAACTGCGGCAAAGTGCGGTAAACGAAATTGCTAAAGCTTCGAAATGGAAGCAAGAGAATGCCGGGTTCTCTCGGTGAGAGTTCGACATTCTAACTACGACGTCACAGCGCTCCATTGTCTTGGTTTTAGTTTCAAACAGCCAAGAACACGTCGTAGAAAGCCCAGGTTGTGATGTCTTCCTGTACGATACGATGCGATGCGATGCGATGCGATGCGATGCGATGCGATGCGATGCGATGCGATACGATACGATACGAGTTTATTGTCCAATGAAACATTTGATAATTGTCTTCTGCTTGCTGAGTATCATATGTAAAGAGGATAAAATGTTAAGCAAACATGGTAAATAAAAGTAATATATACATGAAATGGGTTAATAAAAGTACATACATGAAAGTAGTCCATTATAATCATACTGCCTTTACACACATAAGTTAGTGCAATTTAAGACATGCGATCACATACGTTATTATTTAACTGCTGTAATGTGGGTAATAATAATACATTTTTAAGATATTCAACTAAACAGACACACATATATACACTGTTCAGCGATCGGCTTGCACGTGATGAACACTTAAATCAGAGTTTGTTGAGACGGCTTATCGCCTGGGGAACGAAGCTGTTTTTGAACTTTCTCTGCATTTAGGAAACCGGTATTGTCGCTGAGACGGAAGAAGGTGAAACTCGGTGGGCGGGGTCACTGGTAACTGCATGTGCTTTACTGGCCATCGCGCGTTCAGTCAGCTGAGAGACAGGCTGTATGGAGAGGCCTATGATCTTGGAAGCAGTTTTGCAGATGCGGACAAGCATATTTTTGTGTGATACGGAACGGACATAGCAGGAAAAAAATAGATACTACAATATGTAAACACTGACTCTATAATATTCATGTACAACAATAGTAGAAGATCTTAGTTTTCTTAACAGGTACAGTCTTTGCTGGCATTTTTTTTATACACCTTGAACATGGAGACCAAACGTCATCTTGTTATGAAGTGTTATAACAAGATATTTAAAGGAGTCCGTTACCTCCACAGCCTCACCACCAATACATAGTGGTCCATTAAACTGGCCACTGATGCGGAAACCAATACAGAATTCCTTTGTCTTGCACACATTCAGTTCTAGGTAATTTTCCTTGCACCACACTCAGATCATAGAGACAGTTTTCTCGTAAGCGAGGAACGAGTCTGGTCCGTTCAGACACGCCACTACTGCTGCGTCATCTAAGTATTTAATCAGAACATTAGAGTCGTATTCGCTCCAGATGTCGTTGGTGTACAGGGCGTAGATAATCGAACTCCCAATACATCCCTAGGGCGCTCCTGTGTTCGTGATGATGTTGGGGGAGATGTTGCTGCAAGCCTTCACATGTTGGGGTATGTTGCTGAGAAAGTTATGCATCCAGTGAATGAAGTTGGGGGGTATTTGCAGGGCTAGAAGCTTTTAGATCATCGTGTGGCGCTGTCTAGTATAAAATGCCTAACTAAAATTTATGAAGAGGATTCGTATGTCGTTGCCTGCCTTCTCTAGATGTTTGGTGACATTGTGTATCAGGGTTGCCACAGCATCATCAGTGGCTTGTAGGCGAATTGCATGGGATCCAGTTTCTCCTGAATATGTGGAGAGAGTTTGGTCAGGACTCACCTCTCCAGGGCTTTCATGGGAAGGGAAGTGAGAGCAACGGGCCTGTAGTGGTTGAGTACCTGAGGGGAGGGGATTTTAGGCACATGAATGACGGTGCTGGTTTTCCAGAGGTTGGGAGTGATGCCAGTGTCTACAGACTCCTGGAACAGTTTTGAGAACATAGGCGCCAATTCCTCGGCACATGTACGGAGAAGGTGGGCCGAAATGTTGTCAGGCCCGGAAATGTTCATTATGCTGGTTCTCTTGAACTGGCGTGTCACGTCATCTTCAGAGATGATGATCTCTCCCGAGGAGGGGGAGGGGGAGGGGATGGTTGCCAGAAGCTATGTGCACTTGGATGTAAAGTCTTTGCTGTTGAAGCGAGTGTAGAATTTATTTAGATCTGTAGCATCAGGCCGTGTGTTAGATCGTGCACTTTGGCTGGCATTGACATCACCGGTAATCACCTTCCGATTTCTGAAAGCGTAGTGAGTGGTCATGGTCTGATACTGCTTATCTACTTTGTCTCGAAAAGCTAACTTAGCAAGGTAAATTTTTGCTCTAAGCACTGCCTTTGCCTCCCGGGTGGCTGCCGCATCTCGGGATTCGAAGGCTTTCTGTTTGTTGATTACTGCCTTCTGTACACTCTGTGTCATACAGGGTTTTGCATTAGGATACACAGTGACAATCTTTTCTGGGATGATAGAGTCTTGACAGAGTTTCACGTAGTCAGTGAGAATACCAGCACGCTCATTTATGTCGTGAGTGCCCTCGAAGAGGACATCCCAATCTGTGCAAGCATAGCAACCTCTCAGCTGATCTACTGCGTGTGTAGTCCATACCTTGACTTGTCTTTTGACAGGTGGAACACGTTTGAGTTTTTGACGGTACTTGGGCAGGAGATGTACAATGCTGTGATCTGCCCACCCCAGGGGAAGGAGATACTGCGAGGTGTTTGCGTCATCCACTGAGCTACAGAAAGAATCGATTGTTTTCTTGTGACGGGTGGGGCATATCACGTGCTGTTGACTTAAAGTCGCCCACTATGATCACGGGCGCATCGGGGTGTTTTGACTGGAGCCTAGACACCGACCCCCGCTATGACGTCAGCGGCGGACATACATTTCGCTTTAGGCGGGACGTACCCACTCCACATGATGATGTTCGTGAATTCCCTGGGCAGGCAGAATGGTCTCAGAGAAAGCGTGAGTACTTTAACATCTGGGGTACACACTTGGTCACACACTGTGTAGTTTGTGCACCATTTCTTGTTGATATAAAGGCACACACCTCCACCTCTACTTTTGCCTGAATCGCATCACCTGTCTGCTCTCAACAACTCGTAAGCCAAGATTCGCAAGGAGTTGGTAGACACGCTTCTCTGTATGCACATTTATATTTGATATTCGTATTCAATTCGTCCATCGTCTTTCGCAACGACCGTGCGTTGCCGAAAACAATCGGGGGAAGGGGGGTTTCGTTGGACGTCGCCTGAATCGTGCTCTCACACCACCTCGACTGCCCCTGATGCGTTTTTCTTTTGTTCTTGCCCCGAGTGCATTTTGATATATTTTGGCTACTGAAAATGTCAATTGCTGACGAACCTGTAGAAGTTGAGTCGCGTAGACCAAACAGTAACTTACGGCTGTAGTACAGCGCGAAGGGGGCGCCATGTTGGATTTTGAACGACGGGTCACCAAGTCCGTGAACGGAAGAAAATACATCCAAAGAGACGATAAATGTCAAACACCACACGATCCACCACATCACAGACATCTTAATGTTCTTCCGTGCACAATATCTTAGATAAAAAGTTTGTAACAACAGGCAGACAGCAAAACAAGGTAGAGCTCAGCACGCAAGGGTCAAGCCACCGAGTCGCCCCCCTACTGTATGATGTTTTAGCTCTTGAGATAATTAAAGGAAGCATCCTCCTCCTCAGATGCAGTGGGATATCATATTTATATTAATATGCCTACGATTTGTGTAAACAAAGGTACGTGTTGTATCCCGGGGCTTAGTATGGAGGGAATTAATCTAGTATACATGTTACACAGGAAACACAAAGGGACGCGATAGAATGCCTTGCAGGTAGCTGGATGAAAATCTGCCAAAACATTATTAATCACTTACCATACTACATAAATGAAGCCGCACGAGGAGTACAATCAATCAATCAATCAATCAATCAATCAATCCAATAGCACTGAGAAGGTTTCAGAAAGAGGATGTTGATAATAGTACAGAATATACCGCCCCATTATTAATGTATATTTGTACGTGCGTGCGTGTGTGCGTGCGTGCCGGTGTGTAGACTGGTTTCCCAACAATGCAACTAAAGGGCAGATGCTGATCGACATCATTATCATAAATTGTTGTTCCCAATCAGTGTCAATGCAATTAAACCCACCACAAGAGGCCGCCACCTCACGGTAATATTAAATGACATATAATTCCTTCGGTGATACACCTGTAGGTGCGAGTAATGTGTGGTTTCACTATTATCCCTACTTGAGCTGAACAATAATATATTGAATAACGCTGAAAAAAATTATGTAACCAGATAACAAAGCAGTCGAACTTAGCGCGAACCTGGTCGGATTACTCGGACTTGTCCGCAAAACGGGATACATATTTGACATTGATTATATACCCGCTCGAATGTTTTCAAGACAACCGCTGATTGACCGGAAGCGGTGGGCTGATGACGTAGGTTGTTTTCGTTCGATTGCATTGGGAAGGTGGGCGCGTGTGTACGTATGAAAACAAAATATTAATTACGACCAAGTCCTGGGGGCATTACGAGTAAAATATTTTACAAATTGCCTATTAGCGAGGCGACTCTATCGACGCGTGTGGTGGCATGTCTTACCACATGGCGAGAACTAACTCGATCGATAACGTTCCTTTACCAATCATGATATGTTGATATTTCAACACCGTCTTACGAAGCAGATAGGGCCCATCCCTGAAGAAGGGAGATGTCCAGTTTCACAAACAAAGACATCAGGTGGACTTCTAGTTATCCAAATTTGTATATAATATTATGCATGCACACACGCACCCAGGCGCGCACGCTCAAGCATAGGAACCCTACTCTTACAAGGTAACCCATTCTACAATGGCCTTATAAGAGGAGTTGAATTATCGTAGGTAGATTTTATTTGATGCACGGCAAGATTGCTGATGATAAGGACCATGTAAGAAGGGACCATTGTATAAACTAAGGTTGATTGCATGAATATTCTAAGTTTAATTATGTAAAA
This sequence comes from Lamellibrachia satsuma, assembly GCA_033239005.1. Taxonomy (NCBI): domain Eukaryota; kingdom Metazoa; phylum Annelida; class Polychaeta; order Sabellida; family Siboglinidae; genus Lamellibrachia; species Lamellibrachia satsuma. Next base: position 908,615 of record BSQZ01000065.1, read on the forward strand.
TATTTGACAACTTCAGGGTTGTTTGCAAAATCATCCCATCGCCTATTGTCTTACACATTTAACAAATTCTAGTTTGAACTTTTGGTATTTAATAGCGAAGAACTCATGTCGCGTTCCGCAAAGAATCATCAACTTGGTGTCGGTGAGGGGAAGGCATTCAATGCCAGAATGTCATCCTTGAGAACAATTCCATGTTTAGGGATATGTTTTCACAGTGGACCGCTCGTTAACGCAATCAACGTTTTGGGGGCATCAAATCAGAAATCACACTTATTTGTAATTAAATGTACACATTCTTGCCTATTGAAGTATGACTTATCCTCTTCATGCCGTGTGGCATATACGGCTCGCACAAGATCTCGCCAGACCCCTCTGTCTTGGGCTCACCTTGCTGCTGTGCCACAGGTTAACCCAGCGGCCTTCAGTTCTTCTTCCATTGTTGATTTCTCAATGGGGTTCAGGTGAGGCGCGTTACCCGGCCACAGAAGAACCCGAACAGTGGCACTCGCGAGCCATGACGTCACTGAGCGTGCTGTATGAAACAGAGCTTTGTCATGCATGAATGTTTCACTTGAGTGAATTCACATAATTGACTTGTACTCGGTTTATCGCATGGTTGTCCTTTATGGAAGGAAGTGGACTGACTCCCGGCCATTTTCCTGCAAGGCAACGCAGTACCACTACCTAGAGCCAACGATAGTGCCAGTTTGGGTTTGCAATTGAGAGCTTCTTGCAGGTAGTTGAATGCGACATTGTGCACAGTCGATGGATGAAGCGATTCTCGCGCACCGTTATCTTTAGTTTGGCACCTGATCACTGTCGCTGTGTCAGCTTTCCGGTTTCGTGATAACGTTTCAGTACAAAGCAAACAGTCGTTTTCTTTAGATTACAGAACGTGCTCATACTGCTGCGTTCACAATACCCAATGTTATCCTACTACCAAAATACGCCTCCATTTGGAAGTCAATTTCGTTAGTGACACACAAACAGCGGCAAAATAAATGGTCAGCAAAATACATTATTACGGCTGCAAGTATTGAAGCACCGCGTTTCCCTTTGCTGTCAACAAACGAGTTTATGTTTATTCTCAATAGTTGTGGAGATACATGTCAACATTTAAATTGCTTTAAAACTTTAATCATACTTTTTTCGGGGAAAAAACAGAGGTGGTAATATTTCAATGAGCAAAATCTCAAAACGCGTTTGTACGATAAAAGATAGAAACTGAGAGGTTTAATTAATAAATTAATCAAATAATGATGTTAGTAATTTATTCTATATCATGGAGCAATGCATGTCTTATACGTGAAAGGATGTATATTTCAATAATCAACTCAACATGAAAATGGTATATTTATGACAGAAGTCTTACAATTGTTTAGGGGAGTGTGTGTGGGGGGAGGGGGGAAGTTAGAAAAAAATTCAAAGATGGATATACTGACAATGTATTGAGTGCCCCTCTCCCCCTCTCTCCCCTGGTGCGACTTGCATCGGACCCCAATCTGTGACCATGCTTTGGAGCTCTGTCGCTTTGCATCTCTTTTCGATGCACACGTTCAGTACATGATTGTTTACACAGCTTTTGTGGTCATTGGTCTGCAGCAAAGCAGCCACAACATATGTCTCCCTTGTCACGTTCGCATCATCATGGTACACTTGTCTGTGCATCATTCTGTAGTCCAGACCCAGCTGCTCGATCTTTTGGCGATGGCTGAGTTGGGACATAAGAGAAATTCCAATAGTTACTCCGAGAATCTTTATCTTCCAGAACAAAACTGAACTGTTCTTTTTATATGTCATAGGCCTCGTCAACGCCGATGGAATTAACACATTTGTATGGCAATAATTTCGTTGTGTATTATCTTCGACGCCTACAAGGCAGTACGGTTTAGGTCGCCCAATGCGGTTCTAGAGCCACATCGCCGTGGTTCTAGAGCCACAACGCCTTGTTTCTAGAGGCACACCGCCGTGGTTCTAAAGCCACGTCGCCGTGGTTCTAAAGCCACGTCGCCGTGGTTCTAAAGCCATATCACTGGGGTTCTCGTCCGTTCGAGATGGATGGCATTATGTAGGAGGCGATATTTTGTTTTCACACAGTATAAGCGTCTTAAATATGGGATGCAGCTTAATATTACTGTCTCTCACGCTGGTTTGCAAGCCTCCCAACAGCTGCTGCTGACCTTTGGAGAGTCAAAATAAAATGCACTAAATTTGCGTTGAAGCTGCTTTCTCAAGCCCATCGCGAATACATTTAATTTATGTCCAGATGTGTAGTATGTGACTAGTTTAAGTAACATGCGCAGTCTGTTTAATAAAAAATGCCTATTTTTGTTCAAACCATCGACAAAATTGACTTTAATCGTAAGATCTGGTAAGGATCAAAATAGTAGGTATCCAAAGCAGTAAGCACTGTGCGAGTTTTTTTCAGCATTTAGATTTTCACTTTACTTAATTATTGATCAAACATTAAGTAATGTAATCGTTTGTCTTATACAAGAACAATGCAGGGAACAACTGGACAGCGCCACCTCGTGGTGTTTCGACAACTGTTGAAGAGAATCCGGCCGAAATAAAGGGTGATGCCGGGACATCTCCTGGATCCGCCCTTTTTAGCGTAACACTGGGATTATTGCTTTTTTGATTGTCGCACATCTTCGTGATTTCCTTCACCGGATTGCTCCATGAGCCATCAGTCTCATCGCTTAGGTAACTAAGATGTGTTCTTCTTTAGACACATATGGCATGCGATTAGTGTGCCTAGAATATTTTTTTTTAATTATCTAAAAGTATGTGTCTCAAACAACTTTATTTATTTCATTTCATTATTTCATAATGTAACACACACGAATTAAGCCTTTATCCAAGTAATGTACTATCTTTGCTGAATCATTTTGCACTTATTAACCTTTGAAGGTGTCCTCTCATGACCTTCCCCAATGGACAATTAATAGATAAACAAAGAAACGTTTTAGATTTGCTTATGCTGCTTTGACATAGCATTGTAACTTTTGCAACCTCAATGGCAAGGTAAAAAGAGCACTAACTGATATCAAGACACAGTTCATCAAGGCATGCGGGGTCAGTACTGGGTAGTAGAATAGCGTTAATAGGGAACGTAAGTCTCGTGACCTAGTTTTAGAGGTTCCGCTTGAGCTAAGTGCATTATTGCCCAAGCTAATGACCAACAACACCAAAGGTATCAACAAGAAGATAACAGTGAATGGACAAAGATTAGAAACTGTGACCAAGTTCAAGTACCTGGGTTCAAACTCAACCACGCTACAAATAGGAGCCAGGCGGCTTTTGACAGCGGACACATTTAAAAGTTTATCTTTAAAGTTCGATCTGGGATGTTATTGTTGAAACCGTGGCGTTGTCCTTGCCGTTTTTCAGCTTTATAGGTCAACGAGGGACATATCGTACAAAGCAACCGTAAATTGTTAATCTAATTAATTTAATAACATGATAAGCGTGGATGGAAATAATGTTATGCCTACATTAAAACATAATCTGCCGAATAGCAGTGCAGTCATCCCATGCCAATTTAGCGTTAGCTTGGCCTGGGGCCTGGCAAAGGCTAGACATTGTTATGGTAAAAAATTACTAACATAGCTGTGTAAACAAATAATACTAAGAAAACGCTTTGATATATTTGTATGTCTGGAAATTGGCTAGGCAACAACATATAATAAGGACAAGGAGTACAATATTTGTAAGCATTTATTTCTTCATTCAACAACTTCATTCAAGTCTTTATGCACTTGTATTCATATTCATCGATTTTGACTGTATTTTGACTGTAAAAACCCACAATACATATTTTTATAATAGTTCATACAGTGTGCGTACACTATAACAATGTGAAACATATTTTAAATGGTTGCTCTGCTAACATCAAACTGCTCAAAAAGTCCAAATCCCTGCAGCCGAAGAAGAACGTCAGCATAGTCAGCAAAATATGGTCTTGAAATTACAACTTTCAAACCTGCATAGTAGTCCTTAAAACAAATTTAAATTACGGAAGCGAAGAGCAGCATCAGGAATATTCAATCAATCATTATTCATATGTATTTACAGAAACACTGACACAGTTTGTAGTGCGAGATATACTATTGTGCTGTGTCATCTGTGAATATAATATAAAGACAAATGAGTATGCATCGAAAATGACAATCTTTAACTCCTTCTTTATACAGTATTATGTGATTTAACATGTTACTTAAATGAATCAACAACTTTCTAACAAATTGTATATTATGTGTTTTACGAATGGGCAGTCTTGATATTGTGAGGGCGTGGTGTGCACACATACAACACGCACGCACGAATGCACGCACGCCCGCACGAATGCATTTAACAGTGTGGAAAGAATTGTCATTACAATTTATTGCTTACCAATAAACGGGAATGACATAATTATCTTTTGTAGAACATGTTACATAATTTACAGTAAACAGCGTTGAAACTATAATTATATTTAGTTATTTTCTATTCACTGTCTTTTATGCTGTAATATAATGTGGACTCTAGTAATGGTGGTCTCCATCTGTAACTATGACCCACCAGATTCAGTCACAGCAGAAGCTTCGTAATTCATGTAATACAAATGTTTCAGTATCGGTTTTAATATAATTGTAAATAATGACACAACAAAATAATTAAAGTTTCTACAATCATAAAAACTTATAAATATACAATACTTATTCTAATCACAATGACCAGTACGAACAACTGTGTCAGACAACCGTGAAGAGTCAGAACCGTAATTTCCCAATTGATTTTCCCTGAAATAATTATTTAAATATCGGATCTCGATTCAGATATTAAAAATATACTACGGATTATCGACAAACTGCTCATTACATTAATACGTGTGCAATAAGTAGAAAATGTAAAAATATTTATGCATGACAAGGTGTCTAAATGCTCTTGCTCGCAAACCGACTGTTTTGAGTAAAATAAACATAATTGCTATGTCGGCAGTGCACGAGCGATAATACATGGTATCGAGTCATTAATAACTCTCAAAACGATTAATTATATATTATATATATATATATATATATATATATATATATATATATATATATATATATATATATATATATATATATATATATATATATATATATATATATATATATATATATATATATATATATATATATATATATATATATATATATATATATATATATATATATATATATATATATATATATATATATAGCGCTTTTCACACACCTTTAACATATTTTCATCTGCCCAAAACCAAAAAATTACATCATTTGGGGTCAGTTCTGCGAGTACACACAACAAAAAATTATAACCCTATTCTTTACACAGGCAAACCAACAGTCGATGTCGCCTGTGGACCCCACAGCTAAAACTAGGTCACGAGACTTACGATCCCTATTGCTAGCATTCTTGGTGTATTTGAAGACTTCATTTGTGTGGGTGATATGACGTTAAAGAGAGGAATGCATGTGTTTCCAAGACTTCATAACGTTGCATTGACCTACATCTAAATATAACTGTTTTCCACGGTGCGTTTATCATATTTTGTCACCTTTGGATCGCAGTATTATTTTCATTATACAGTGAAGATGGTACCTTGAATTGACTGCATTAACCAGGTGTGATTTGGTAACGCTATTCGAAAACGCCAACACGTTTTAAATAGCGTTACAAGAACTGATCATTCCATGTAATGTCTTTGATGTGATCAAAATACTACTGATTTTCCCGTTCGAAACAATGCTAAAACCGAGTCAAGCATTTCCACAATGTGCGCAAAATTATGATCCGGTAAACTGTAAATTTTATTTTGTCTGGACGCCGACAAGTATTGGCGTTTTCATCAAATCCTACGAGAAAATCAACTTGAAAGATGATCCCCGTCACTTATCGCTAAAAACAACCAGATTCTGGCTTCATACACCGGGGATCCTTTCATTACTCACACGTGCATAGGCTGCTGGCCTGCAACTAGATATTACAAAAGTCATGGTTCTGGGCTATGCACCTAAAGTAATAATAAAAACTAATCACGTGCAAATAAAATCAAGAATATCACGCCAGTGGTTTACTCCAAATTACCCAGGGCTGACCTGTTAACCAGAACGACTGATAAGCGCATGTGCAATTCTATGAATTCAGGCTAACCGACACTACAAGTGACGTATATAGAGAGGCCGGCATACATAGAGCCAACGCATAGTTTCAAACAAACGAGTTATTTTGCCAGAAAGAGGGCTAGTTTAGTATGCGATGGACAAAATATGTTACACAAGTAGAGTTTAGATGCAAATAACAGTATAGGAATAGGCTTATGCAAATATATATTTTTTTCGGCGGCGAGAGTATTGCCACACTCGTGACGTAAGGTTCAAAAATGTCTTCCTAGTAAACCACTAGCATAATATTCTTAATTGTACTTACAAATGGTTATGTTTTAAAAACTCTTATAGGTGCATAGGCGGAAAACCACGACTTTTGTTTCGCTTTTAAAACGTTCGCAGGATAAGTGTCTTTGTCCGAAAATGTGCGCTTTACCCTGTTCATAAAAATTGTCACGGTGCAAAAAATCCCTGTAAGGGGTAGGGTCCAAACAACACTGACGCTGCATTCGTATGAACTGAACCGTGAAATCAAACAATGACTTAATGTGTGTTGTGAATGGCCCTCACGATGTAACAGTTCAGCGGATATATATATATATATATATATATATATATATATATATATATATATATATATATATATATATATATATATATATATATATATATATATATATATATATATATATATATATATATGTGTAATGCATAGGAAGTACATGCAATCAGACCGATGTACTTTTGCTAACGTCATATACTGTCACGACACCTGCCGGGACGGCACAGTTCCGACTCCTCGCTCCCAGTGCAAGCGACATCGACATGATTGTTTAGCACTTAGCAGAGATAACTTATGACATTTACGCCTTGTTAAAATGGACCCTGTAGATTTCGCTTGGCATCTCGTTTATGGCGATGTTTATAGCCGCCCATCCATCTACCTTCTTCACGGCTCGTTTCCGCAACCGTCCGTAGGCTATCGGTGACGCGTGAGCGACGCTTTCTGACGCAGATTGACCGTAAGTCGTGATGCATCGACACATGGGACATCGATAAAGTTAGACATGTTTATCAGCAACCAACAGCAGCAGCGAGCGAGAGCATTGTCGCATTACTTACGAAAGAAACACTACAATCAGCGTCGCCAACGCGGATTAACCGAGGCGCGACCAGTGACTCCCGGGTAGCGGAAAGTGAATCGCAGAGAGAGGATGTGACGCGAAGATAATCAAAGTGATTGGTCGATGACATGTAAGGAGCGATAATGTGTTATAACACGTCACACATTATGTGTGATTGCTTAATTCCCGCCTCTGTATCCGGCCGAAAAGCGTCTTCGTCCGACATCCTTGGTCTAGCCCGTTATTTATCTACCCGGCGGGTATTCTGCCTTTGTCAAAAAAGATATGTAGCAAATACATCATTTTTATTTATGTTAATTGTCATTATAATATCGAACCGCTCTGCAAGTTTTGCAAAACATTGCACGAGCCCAACTCCTTAAATCGTGTAACAAACAGTATAATTGCGAATGTTGAAGTCGTACACAATAACGTGAGTGTGGGGCTGCACGAGATCATTGCCATTTTACGGTTCCGCACATCACACTACTGCACTGCTTATGAGTAAACTTGCTATATATATATATATATATATATATATATATATATATATATATATATATATATATATATATATATATATATATATATATATATATATATATATATATATATATATATATATACATATAGACAAGTATATATATATATATATATATATATATATATATATATATATATATATATATATATATGTATGTATAATTTCACCGTTCTCCGCATGCATTCCTTGCCGAACAAAACAAACCGACGAATATAACATTTCGAAGTGAAACTGACTGAAAGATCCCATGAGGATATAATACAGCATTTGTGGTGCACGAACAATTTACGGATGTCTATCTCATTTACTTGTAGTTTTCATATGAGTTATGAGTTCTATTTCAAAATGATAATTATTGTTTTGACATTGATAATCATAATATAAATTATGATGTTTTGATTTACGTATATCGCCTAATCATGTCTATAAACGGAGGCATGCGATAGAGCCGAGATTCTAGAGTACTACGTACACACAGCAGTGACAAACACAGTGTTGCAAAAACATATGGATATGAAACTTACGACAACTCCTATATAACATTCAATATTCTGGTTCGAGACATGTTATTTTAATACCATTATAAAGTGGGGCATACCTGGGAAGCAAAATCACAACAGATGGAGACTCGGCAAAAGATGCCACGGCTAGGATCAGAAAGGCAAGTCAGACCTTCGCTATGCTGAAGCCCATCTGGAAATCCAAGCAACTGAGATTGGAAACAAAACTGAGACTGTACAATAGTAATGTTCTCAGTGTACTTCTCTACGGCTCCGAGTGCTGGAAATTGAGAGCCAAGCTAGCACACAAGCTTGAGACATTCCAAAACAAGTGTCTACGGAAGATCCTAGGAGTATTTTGGCCCAACACCATCACTAATGAAGAGCTGCACCGCAAAACAGATGCAACATCCTTGGCCGCACAGATAAAGAAGAGAAGATGGAGATGGCTTGGACACGTGTGCCGAATGTCACCTGGCGCACTGCCCAAGACAGCCTTACGCTGGACAGCAGATGGAAAAAGGAGACGTGGTCGCCCAAAAGAAACATGGAGACGAACAGTGGAGAAGGAGATGAAAGAATGCGGCCTGACATGGAACACCATCACCAAATGGGCTGCAGACCGACAGCAGTGGCCCTCTCTTGTTGATGCCTTATGTGCCACCGGGCACGAAGAGGACTAAGTAAGTAAGTAATAAAGTGGGGATTAGCATAATTACATAGGGATTTCGGTGTTTATTCAGACAAGCATTACTACTTACACGCGTTAACACACTCCCACTGTTTCCAATTACGTCCCAATGGCGTGCGATGTATTGTATCACGACGACTGTTGTTCTGTTTCACGGTCCGAATCCATGGGCAGACTCCAATCCCGATGGCAACGGTGAGGATCAGTGTGGTCAACACTAATGACGGACCGCTGGACACCAGGACAAGAGACAGTCGCAAATGCAGTTGTCGAGATGTCCCGAGAGGACTAATTAGTTCGTCATGGCTGCTGTGTAGAACCGAAGACAAAGAGCATGTTTGTAGCGTGGCTTCAGTTCCGTTGTAGAATGGCGAATGCCTCACAGCCTATGCTAGATGGGATTTGAACAAAGGCGTGTGTCTGTTTCCATCAACAAGATCAGATTTACTGGAAATAAGCCCAACAACCCAATAACGTAAATTTGTTGTGACGATACTGGAAGTACTACAAAACAATCGACAGTAGAGAAAACGTGTGATCAACTCGGTGGCTTCGTAGCAAGTTTTAACAAAAGTGTGTGCGGTAGAATGCACGTTTCTGGATTCGCCGTCTTTTATCGTCGGAAACGTACACGTCGGAAATATTCACGTCCATGTAGAAGAAATGCAAATGTACACGTCCCTGTGGAAGAAATACAAATGTTCACGTCCATGTGGAAGAAACACAAATGTTCACGTCCATGTGGAAGACATGCAAATGTACACGTCCCTGTGGAAGAAATACAAACGTTCACGTCCATGTGGAAGAAACACAAATGTTCACGTCCATGTGGAAGAAACACAAATGTTCACGTCCATGTGGAAGAAACACAAATGTTCACGTCCATGTGGAAGAAACACAAATGTTCACGTCCATGTGGAAGAAATTCAAATGTTCACGTCCATGTGGAAGAAACACAAATGTTCACGTCCATGTGGAAGAAACACAAATGTTCACGTCCATGTAGAAGAAATACAACAAATCAATCGACAGTAGAGAAACCGTGTGATCAACTCGCTGGCCAGATTAGAAAAACATTAGATACATACACCCATACACGTTTTATTTCAAGCAAAGTGAATACAATAAAGAGTGGCAAAGCAATCAACTTATGCTAAGATGGACACATTACATCGCAAATCAGATTGATGATTGTAGTGGTGAAATCCACATTCTAATGAACGTTGATTGACCAGAAAAAATAACATGTCGTAAGATGTGCATTTAAAACAAAACGAGAACAGGGACAACTATTGGTACTTATGATGTAGCAGACCAGTTGCGTAATTTAATCGATTGTCGGCCATGTCAGCGGAGTAACATATATGTTGTATGCAGTGATATATCTAACAAGCCAGTAGTTACGGAGTACATATTGGCATGCGAACGCAGTAATCTGGAATAGCTTCACATAATAGACAGTGATTGCTAGGGACGTGTGTGCATTCACGCTGGTTTTCCTAATCTGATGGTCTGATGCGGAGTGTGATTAAACTAACAGAACATGGAGATAATGTGTACCGAATTACTAATATAACTTAGACGTCATTGTAATAGAAGACGGCAAATGTAATTACAAACAAACGAAGGCTTATAATAACAAATGAATCATTCCACGACATATTACAACTAGTTACTGAAGACTAGACCTATATCAACACAGGCCAGATAATAATTATAGTACCTGACGCCTACTCAATGTTGCCACGTGAACGAAAAATTCGTACTATTAATAAGCGCAAGCAGGTTACATTAACTAGAAAACGTCATTTTAGAAATGAAGAGATTTCACAAGAAAAAAATAATACGCAAGCTATAAAAAACTAAAATCGCAATAAAAGACAGTTATTGTTCCAAAGAAATTTAATGTAGGCTTAATCGAAGACCACATAACCAGACGATACTCACATTCATCATCAGCAATCACGGAAACACCCAATTTGTCAAGGAAGATATCCAGAATGCCAAAGATGGATGGTGAACCAATATCACCAGCATCACTAAAGCAGTCAATTTGCGAAGACGAACCGGGCAATCACTACGAGATTAAAAACCCATTATGGCGTAATGCAGAATTGATGTTTTGACAAATGTGGACCTTGTACTGAAAAAAATTGATTTTGTACGCAGCAAGAAATGGCAACAGACATATAAGTATATGTCACATACATAAATGGAACACCACACGATACAGCGATGCAGGCACAGGCCAGTGTCATCCAGGGTGTTGCATGGCAAGAACCCACTGGAGGCGCAGTGTTTATACAACACAGCACCCAATCTTGATCATATATAATACCAGCATCTACTAAATAACTTCAGTTATGCAAACCAATCCTGGATGAATAGAGAGAAACAAGGCGTACACAGTTCATTTTACAAGTGCTTCTTTAAATAGTATTTATCATTAAACTGGATTTGTTGATTGGAATTTGGCTACGCCACGAAAAGTAGCAAAAGAAGAAATTCAGAAAGGTTTAAAAGAATTCAAATATTAGAAATCGATGGTGGATATGTTTGCGATTGTTTTAAGATATAAACTAGTACAGGTGTATGAGAAAGTTGTTATAATAAATAACTAACTATGTTGTAATCTCAAACTTGGCGGCACTACAAACGACATTAAAACTAACTGGCACTTACAAAAACAACCTGAAGGCCGACCAGAAAGTTAGAAACAGCAACACAAGACTTCAAATCCCTGCTCACTGGAAGGTCGCAAGCAAGCAAGAGAGGTTACACTGCTGAAACCCACCAATATGTAATACAAATGATTTTCAGCACCGTTATTGGCAGATAAAACAAATTGGTGTTTCGTAAACAGAACCCATTAAAAGAAGCATTGACATTGAACAGTTAGTTAAGTGTTCGCCGTCCAGAGTTTGTTTTCACATCACGCACTGACAACGGATGTCTTCCTGAGAACAAAACGCGTTGTGAAATACAATGTTCTATTTGATGGCGGCAACGATTCTCAGCGGCGTCTTCTAGAGATTGCCAGTCATAGATTAATCAACACAAGCAACACCAGTCAATCTAGACGTGTTGTGATTTGCATCTTGGGTGAACGATACGTGCTCAATATGAATAATGCCTATTTCACATTGTATAATACAATGGTACAATGCAACACACGCGCACGCGCACGCGCACCCACACGCGCACGCGCACGCGCACGCGCACGCATAACCACACGCACACGCACACGCACACGCACAGGCACACGCACACGCACACGCACACGCACACGCACACGCACACGCACACGCACACACACACACACCGCCATCATCACACTGCCGCCATCAAATAGAACGTTGTGTGTTTCCCAACGCGTTTTGTTCTCAGGAAGACATCCGTTGTCAGTGCGTGGTGTGAAAACAATCTGTGGACTGCGGGAAACTTAACTAACTGTATGTGTAAAAAATAATTATATGTACAGTCGAATCGCTTCATCCGTATACACACACGCACACACACACACACACACACACACACACACACACACACACACACACACACACACACACACACACACACACACACACACACACACACACACACACACACACACAAACACACACACACACACGCATGCGCGCGCGCACACACGCACGCACGCACGCACACACGCGCACACACACGCACGCACGCACACACACACACACACACAATCATCCAATGAAGTATTTGAAAAACCAATCAAACTATTCTACTATCAACATCGCTCTTTTTGTAACATTCTCGGTGCTGTCGGGTGATTGTCCTAGTGACGCTGCAACATTTCAGTAGTATAAAAACATTTATAATTATTTTGAAGATTTTCATCCAGATGGCAGACTCGACGAAAGCATGAATCCAAGAGAAATAGGAACACTTCCGGACTCCTCGTTACCCTGGGGACTCGATACACGACTTCATTTCCACGAATAGTATGACACGGTTAAAAACAACATCGGTGACGTGACATGTTAGATGATTAACTTGGCAAATTGGATAGGATGAATCATCGCTCTAAGATATGGATGGAACAAACGATGTTGCCTTTGACAGTGACTTCAAATTTAGCCACCATAGTTCTCATATATGCATATCCTGCTTCGAATTCGACTACCACTACATAAACAGTTACACTGGCTTCTTGTTACTTACGTTAAACTGTCCACTCTTACATATCGTGCTCTATCTACACAACAACCAACCTACTTGGCTAGTCTCCAGTATCTTTCAAATATCCCTAGGCAGTTCACACCATTCATTTCACAACAACGCATTGTTCCTAAAACTAAACTTTACTTGGGCAAATGTGCTTTCTCTGCGCTGCGCCTAGTGATTGGAATGAACTACCCATCACTTTGAAAACATCTGAAACTGTAACTACCTTCCGAAAAAAATATATTTATTCTAAATTGCATTTCTACCATAAATCTTTAGTGGTGCTTCGTTAAGTTAATGGCTTTTGCGCGTCCGTATTCACGAGTATGCTTAACGATTGTTTTGTTGCGCTTCTGAGCTCAAGTTTCCGAGGGCATAGGCATATAGAAAAGTTAATTATTGTTTATTATTAAATAAATGAAGCCATATAATATGTAGTTACAACAGTTATGCCCTGGAAACATGCGTCACGCAGTTTCGTGCCAATGTTCTCCGCTGATACTATTTCGTGCATAATAACGTGAAGATCAAGAAACAATATCGCGATAATCTCTCCGTTAGTAGACGTCAGTTTATGAGGGAAAGGGTCGACCAATTGACAAATTACTGTCTTGCCCATTGAAACACGACCACCACGCTCAGTGACTTTATGGTTCGTGAGCGCCACTATTTGGTTTCTTCCTTGGCTGGGTAATGCGCCTCACCTGAACCCTATAGAGAACACGTGGCAGCACATTAAGGATAAAGTTGATGCAAAACAACCTAGTTTAGTGTCAGAGTTGATTGAAACAATCAAAAATGCAAGGGTCTTTGAAATATCACGCGAATACTGCGGATATCTGAATTGTTGCATTCGACGACATACCGAATCATAATCAAATACTGAAGTAGCGTCTTTCCTCTTACTGTTACTGTCTTCAAATTTTGTGGACCTAAACATGTACGCTGTGTTAAGAGGTTACTCATATTTGTTTCTGATAAATAAAACAGTGGTGGCCGTTTTTCAACGAGCAAGGCAGTAGAAGAACACATTTACTAATGTGTTGAAACATATAATCGCAAAATGCGTGGTATGCCTACCTATTCAAATAACAGTATGTTGTTATAAAGAACGAACGCAAAAATGCGAAACACGTCATGGCCTAATCTTATTATATCCTGTTTACAACAGCATATACAGTGTGTTGCATGCATGTATTTATCAGTACGAATGCAGTATCTGAGTTCGCATCTGTTAATCATGTATCACACATATTGCGTGACGCATTGCCCACGCTGGAAAAATCAGTCAGATAAAATCCTATTTATGCAAACACATCTCATATAATTGACATGACCTGTAACAATTACTCTAACGTTGGTATCAATTAATGGGTAGAGTTAATCTTGTTTCCACAGTTTCTCAATACGTGTATTTTGAGATCACTTCCGATCGCATACATCACGCCAACGCCACCACCAGATGGCGTTCCAGGGTAACGTAAGCGTCGTAGAACCAACCGGACATACCGCCTTGCTTGCGCGGACGTCGAAGAAGAAGCTCGTGTCATTGCAGCATAGCACATAGCGTCGTTGGTCTGTCCGAATCGGTGTCTGTTTGATTTACCATCTCGTCGCTGCTGTTTCCAACGTCCTGGGAAAAATCGGTGAGTTTAATTAGTGTTGTGCGACATAAAACTCGTTTCTAGTGCCGTGTGTTGTTCAGACACAGAGTGTGATACTGCCGATGTTAGATGAAAGAACGTTGGAACAAACGCAAAAATAACCTATTATCAACGTTTTCATGTATATCTACGTTGCGTGTTGACTTTCACTAATGGAAAAGCACCGTCTTAAACAATGTTTATGCATGTGATTAATCAGTTCGACGAAAGTTAGGGCCACTTTGACTGTTCTACGACTTCATGAGTGTCAAACGAGCGTGTTTTGTCTACAATAGTCAGTGGAACACGAAACGTTTTATTGCGCCAGCATTTTTGAGAACCGGAGTTCAGAGGCGCATTATAAACCAAAGATTTAGGCAGTCTCAAATGTAACGGTTGTTAACATGAGGATGAATCCGCTGAGATACTACCAGGACAAGCAAGGTTAAAATGAAAGACGGCGAAATTTTATTATTTGTCCTCCTGACATTACGCTAACAGGGGGTGAGTTTCCAAAGATATGGTGCGGCAACCGAGAAAGCCCTGGTTCCAATATCAACTCCAGAAACAAAATAGTAGATCATAATTAGATTATCGAAGTTGTGTGGGCCGTCTCTCAAGACCTAGTAATGAATGTAAGTATGCCGGTTGCTTGGATAAAAGTGCCTGATATGTAAGACATTGTATGTATACAGGTGCCTGGCTTGTCGAAACGTATTATATACTATACTTACATACTTTGAGTAGATGATGATATATCAAGCCGAGCACGATAAATGTGTCCATTTGCATTAAATTGACTAATTCAGGCTCAGTTGGGTAGGTTTCAGATATAGATCACCACTCCGTGGGTTCACACAACGGGTTACGCATTTACCCTCGTGTCAGAAATGTTACATATCTGGGCATACACAGTTTAACACCAATTGAAAGGAATTTACGACCTTACGTACTTCACGCGAACTATGAGTACGTCTACTTTCCTAACTAGGTGCTAAGCGGCTGCGAAATTGTTCCCATATTTTACAAAACGGTCCGGTTCAAACCCAACATTACCTGAACAGGAGACGAGCACCATACCTTCGAGTCACCACGATCTGTGTCGGGATAAAGTACTAAATTGTTCTTTCCGATAAAAGTAGTGGAACAACTTGACTCGACGAAGGACGTACGTAGTCGCCAAAGCCAATTTATCACTGCTGCGTGGGGATGCTCAAAGATCAACATCATTGTGGCCGAGGTTTTTTCCTGCGGCGTCTAATTACTACATAGCACACGTACACGAAACATCTACCGACGACGACGGTAATGTCATTATTTAGAGGTTTAGTTTGGCACCAGCAGCACGATGCCTTTCCAAGACATAGTGCGCGTGTCCAGTAGAATACACAAGGAGGGGGCGTGCCGTCCTAAAGAGACAGTCTAGTTGCAGACAATCTAGTTAAATCGCTGTACCATTGCACGAAAACACCGCAAGGCGAGAGACATATCGACGAAACACTGCATTGTAATTCAAAAGCGGCCTGTTGTGAAACAGGACCTGGAAGGAAATTATTTCTCGTTTGTATGAAGCTGAACCCGGCGTAACCAGACTCCTGTTACTGCCACAATGATCGCGAATTTACTTCAATGGGTAATCACGATATTATGGAAATGAGACGCCGTGAAACGTTTAACGTTGTCCTTTGCCGTCCAGTATAAACGCCATTATTAACATTTTGCACTTGACAATTATTGTCATAAATGCCAACGCATTATTGAGCTTACGCTGAGTGACATATGGGGTGGTTGCTTCGTGTATAGCTTGAGTCAAATACCTGTCAAAATCTTGGAACGTCTCCCATCTGCAACACCGTCTAAACGCTAACAGAACAGAAACAGGATTACACAATTGTTTTAACTTGCCGAACAAATATAGACCGTCATGCTAGGTGATAATAATTTGTTTTACAAGAGGATACCCCTGTGTGTGTGTGTGTGTGTGTGCGTGTGCGTGTGCGTGTGCGTGTGCGTGTGCGTGTGTCTGTGGGACATGTGATATTTGACTAGAAGCAAACAATCCTTAATGGCATTGTCTTCAATACAGTTACTTTATATTAAACAAGCCCAGTAGTGCACCTCAGCATTTCATCCTTAAATGTACTTATACCGTATTCAGTAATGAAACACAAAACGATACATATTCACCGACGTATTGAATTGAATTGAATTGAATGTATTCAACATAATCAATGTACATGTTCAATAAATTGTAAACATACATAGTTGTAAGCCTGACTACCACTAAAGTGGTACAATGAAGATATAATTAAAGAACGACAATCAGAAAATGTTGAAGGGAAATGCAAGAAGTTGTAAACTTATAAATTGCGTTCCCAAAAGTAAACAATTGCACTGGTTCTATACATATAAGATAAATGCCTCAATTAAGCTAAGTCTTAACTACTCAAAAAGGTATGGTATTTGATACTAAAATAGAATAATATACATATATTACACAAAACCATGACACTAATACAATTAATTCATATTTCATATCTATGCAAGAGTAAAGCTTTAATTTTTTGAATTTATAAATCGAATTGCACAACTTAATATCAGCAGGCAGGTCATTTCACATCTTTGGTCCTTTAATATTAATACATTCAGCTCTTTTAGTAGTCCTACTAAATCTTATTTTGAAATTGCAATTGTTCATACGGATGTTGTGATAGTGACTAGCATTAACTTTCTGGAAGTACAACATAATATTAGCTGGTAGTTGGTAAAACATCGGTCTTGTATGAGACCTATAGTCTGCCTTTAGACATATACGAACAGCTATTTTCTGAATAATATGCAACGGTCGTATTCGACTCTTATAGGTGTTGCCCCAAATTTCACAACAATAATGTAAGTATGGCAGTATAAGAAAACAGTATAAAGAGTACAATGCAGAACTAGTCAATAAGTGTTTAACCCTATACATTGCAAATACATTCTTCGACATTTTATTTTTTATGCGGTTGATATGTTCACTCCAATTCAAGTGGCAGTCAATGTGTACACCAAACAATTTTGTAACATACACTCTATTAATGTACATGCCATTTATACTGACCAAGTGATTATTTTCACACTTTTTGTTACCGAATACCATAAAATTGGTTTTGGCAATATTAAAAACAGCTTATTAACTTGAAAACATGTGCATAATTTGTCGAATTCTTTTGATATTGTTTTACACACTTCTGTCAAATAGTTTCCTGAGTAAAAGAAATTGGTATCATCCGCAGATACAATCGATTTCATTAACGATGACACATTACACATGTCGTTAATATACATGATAAACAAGGCTGGACCCAGTGTAGATCCTTGTGGTACCCCACAAGTGACATTCATGCAATCAGAATTAGTGTCATTAATACAAACATATTGATTTCTATTCATAAGATGATTAATTAATGAAAATAATCATAGATGGTTATTACCAATCGCAAAAACATAAAACCGACAACGCGGTGCAGTTAAACAGATGGCTATGTAGTACGGTTTCATTATGTACGAGGCAAGTTGGCATATCACATTATCCGTCTATGCCAAGAATACATCGGCTTGAGATGATTACGTGAAGGCGACGGGGAACCTTGGGACACCTCCTAATGGCAATCAGATCATTATCATCGAGATGTCATGCAAGCAAAGTCAGCCCACTGAGATTTGTAAGATATCGTGTCGTAGAATCGATCTGCAAATGCACACAAATAATAAACTATACAACAGTGATATCATATCAGGCAGTAATCTGGACAACATGACGTTCGTCTCCTCGTGAGTTTGTGTAGGAAACAAGGCGTAGCATAGGTGACGGTTTGGATTGGTAATCGTCGGGTATATATATATATATATATATATATATATATATATATATATATATATATATATATATATATATATATATATATATATATATATATATATATATATATATATATATATATATATATATATATATATATATATATATATATATATATATATATATATATATATATATATATATATTCGAAGTATGTGTTCTTCGAATTT
>BSQZ01000065.1:932500-965000 GCA_033239005.1 Lamellibrachia satsuma
ACTCCCACTAGACACTTTCCATGTCGGGCGCCAAACATTCAGGGATTCGTCACAGTTTTACCCTTTCAAAATTCACCCCTTTGTTACCCTTTACCTTGTAATTATTACGTACAGTTGTCCGCAACGCAATATGAGCAATTACGTACAATTATTCACAAAATCGTATTTTCTTCGATTGTCCCAAGTTACGTAATACAAGGAGAAAGCGTCTCTAGACATTAGTACAAACCAAGGCAGACGTTACACGTTTCTGATATATACCAATTACTCGGGTTTGCGTGCTGGTTGATGATGCCAAACGATGGGTTGAAGGATTGATGTCGTTATAGCAAGTAATTGTAGCCATCCGACCTTCATCGGGCATTAGATTGACCATTTCGATGTCGATATCCGGAAGGCAATCTGTACAGCAGTAAGCCAATTTCCATGTGAGAACTCTACATGAATATCTACACCCGTGCGACCTACATGTCGCTGTCGGCAGAGCGATTGAATTGGAAGGATACTTGTTGAAAAACCTGTCTGATGTAAAACCTCCGTCGTAATGCAGTTTAAGGATTACTGTTTAAATGTCTGCAGCGCAAACACTCGTCTTATTACTAGTGCGTGGGATGTATGCAAACTTGTCGATTCTGACGGTCATAGAGATATACAACTATTCTATGAGTCTCAGTGACGATGAAGTTAGTTCCGCGGAAGGCCGGAGAGCAGCGCATTTCCGCAATCTAATTTAGAAATAACAATTGCGTGCATAAGAATCTTAGTGGCGTCTTGTGTAAGGCATCTTGTAATCCGGCTGATGTTGTGAAGCTGCAACGCGACACACCTGCCAACGGTAATCTGAATGTTGTTCGCCAACGACAATTTCTGCTTCGTGCCAAAACTACCACTTCAGTTTTGCTACCGTTCTAGGCGTCGATGTCAGGCAAGCAACACTGGGTCATATGTTTAACGCATATGCCTGGTCACGTGTACGGTTGTACCCGATCGACATGAGACGTGTCGTCGGCGTACTTATGAAAGTTAAGATCGTGTTTCGTGATAGTGTTACCAAGAGGCGTAATGTACATGGTAAATAACAGAGGCCCAAAAATAGAGGAAGTCCACATAAAAGACGCGTTTTGCTTGACAAGTGGTTCCCAGTACAAATGCATTGGTGACTTTCAGGCATATAGGACATGAACCATGCTACTACACACACGCCAAATCTGCTTTCCAGAAGATGCAACGCCGAATGGTACTTCTTGTAAGACGAATGCAACAACTCGTTCAATTTGTTGTCTTGCAAGTAAGATGTCAATTGTTGCGCAACCACTTTCTCGATAAACTTTGAAAGGAAGGCTAAAGTTGACACAGGCATATACTTCTGTATCGACTCTCAGTTTAATCCAGGCTTCCAAATGAGTGGCGATATGTGGTCAATGTTGTATTTATTTTGGACAGTGGACGATTGTAACGCGTGACGCGATTGGTAATAGTTCGGCAATTGATAGTTTCACCAACCAAGAACGAGGTGGATCTAATCCGCATGTCTTCGGTGGTGCACGCGTGATGATTTTCTTTACTTCCTCATCCGTTGGCATAGAAAAGGTAGATAACTTGGATGTGCAGCAGTTGCTAACATGTGTGTATGTTGCATATTCTGCTGCTGCTGCTGCTGGTGCGTGTGTGCGTGTGTTTGTGTGTGTGCGTGCGTGTGTGTGTGTGTTTGTGTGTGTGTGTGTGCGTGTGTGTGTGTGTGTGTGTGTGTGTGTGTGTGTGTGTGTGTGTGTGCGTGCGTGTGTGTGTGTGTGTGTGTGTGTGTGTGCGCGTGCGTGCGTGCGTGCGTGCGTGTGTGTGTGTGTGTGTGTGTGTGTGTGTGTGTGTGTGTGTGTGTGTGTGTGTGTGTGTGTGTGTGTGTGTGTGTGTGTGTGTGTGTGTGTGTGTGTGTGTGTGTGTGTGTGTGTGTGTGTGTGTGTGTGTGTGTGTGTGTGTGTGTGTGTGTGTGTGTGTGTGTGTGTTCAAGGGTAGCAGAGAATAGGCAATGCGGAACAGTTGTTGTTGCTTCTTGCCAGTTTCGTAGATTTTGTTCGAATAATAGGCGGATTTACTTCGGAGGAGTAACGTGTTAAAAATTTCAGAATCAAAAAGATCGAAAAGAAAAAATCTTAATCTACACCAGTATTTACGTTATACTTTTTTATAACGATCATTACTTGTAAAAATCCTTGGGACTGTTCAAAACGCTTGACACTTCACTCCCTGGCAGACCTTTTCATTTCAGTGCCATCTCGACCTCTCTGGGAAGCATTCAGCCACGCTGCAATTACTGCGCGAAAACTATTCGTTCACATATCCGTGTCTATCTGTAACCAGGTACTCATTTATACACATGAGTGAACGGAAATTTACAAAGCTTCGAAACGGCAGCAAAAGGATTCAAACCCGATCACGATTGAGAGTCCGGCGTTCTAACCGCTGCGCCATCGCGCAACACTTGGTGTTGGGTATGATACACTGTGCAACAGCAGACGATATTTCATGCAAAAGCCTCATGGTATCGACTTTGTCGAGCTGACCACTGTTGGTATCGAGACGGGGTAATGCTGCTAAGACGTGTAGTTCCTTTGCGACCATCACTATCTATCATGGTCCATCCTGATAGTGTCATGGTCATGTTTTATAGTCATGTTTGACGTCATTGGATAATGTAAGATCAACAGTCTCGCCGTCGTAAGATCAACAGTGCACTTGTTTTATCCTGACGCTGCAGTCATACGCCTATTATTAATTTGGGATATATACTACCAAATCAATCTTTCCCACATACTGTTCTCGTTGCCCTTTGTTTTTATTGAAAAGACAAATGTTTGGGCCAGAAAGTCAACGAAACATATGACAGAATGTCGGACAACGGCGGCGATTTTTGCAACTTGTCGGACCTGTTGAACAGCAAAAACATTATGAACTGGATCTGACAATTACCTTCTTCAGCAGGATGTTTAACCAACATTTTAAAGGTTGTTTGAAATCCATTAGACCATAAAAGCTCAACAAGACAAAACAAGAATTTTGAAATGTCTGACATAGTAATTTGCAGGAATATTGCAACGTGATATTTTCATATTATTACAAAAAAATTAAAATATTTATCTTATTTATTAAATCACAGAAAAAACACATGTTAGCTCAATTTAGATACTATTCAATATTTGACCCTCAGTGAGTAATGTCACGTCAACAAAACTTGGCAGAAATGTTCATTTATTATTTATCTCTATAACAGGTCAAAACAGTTCCGTGCACATTAAAAAAATATCTTACATAGTAGCAGCTACGTCAGCAGCAAATTTAGCGAAACTATTATCAAAAGCACTTTTTCCCCACAAGGAATGTCCTTTCAGTAACAGTTGGCCGAAATGTTAATGTATTATTTATCTCTATATACATATAAAAAAACTAATGAAGTGCCCGGCCAAAAAATTAGGGTTTGCTATCTTAAAATTACACCATTTTTCTACATCGAATTTGTTGTTCGCCAGAAGGCACTATTTGTGTTTCGTTTAAATTATACCTTTATAGTATTGGCATAAAGAACACAATTAAATCGACAGTATAATTTTTGTGTTGACTTTATGTTACGACTACGATGCGCAAACCGATGCGCTTATAGCTTGATATGTTTAAGGTGTCATAGTTCAGCCGTTCACACTGCTCAACATGTCTGCTATTGAACAGTAGTCGATGGAACGGATTGCAGATACATTGTGATGAACTAAATTACTTATTGTTAACGACTGCGTGGACTGTGACGATGGCTTTATTTTGATACCATTTGTCCACATCGCCTCTGTGTTGTTCTTTCTGGTGTGGTTGAGTGTGCACCATTTTTTTGGTATACATACAAAACTGAGTAGTTCTTCGCCTTGGTCAGCGACGAGGTCTTAGTTCTTGATTGTAGATTCTCTCCACGCAGCTATCCATTGGGAATCGGCGTTGAGCGAAAGGATATTGCCGCCTTCCCAATT
The DNA here is from genome assembly GCA_033239005.1 of Lamellibrachia satsuma. Taxonomy (NCBI): domain Eukaryota; kingdom Metazoa; phylum Annelida; class Polychaeta; order Sabellida; family Siboglinidae; genus Lamellibrachia; species Lamellibrachia satsuma. Next base: position 936,508 of record BSQZ01000065.1, read on the forward strand.
ATTCTGCTTAAATTGTCTGATACGCGTAACATATATTGATCATATATCCACCAACTATTTATACAGCTTGAAGCCTGAAGTGAAATATAGCAAATAGTTAACTACTAACACTTATCATGGAAGTTTACAAGTCAAGAAAAACAGCGTTGACATTCTTTACAGTAGATACCATATATGTGCAAACGATAGACGAACATGTCGTGTTCATTCTGGTGGAGAAAGTCATCAAGAAATTCAAGACCGCCAACAATTGCTTTTCTTCTCTTGTCGTATCAACTAAGTTGTATGGTGAACGGTTGTGTAAGAGTAGTTGATGACAAATCTCTTGAGATTGAAAACTAAATTGTATATCAGCCTACCCTGTATTTGACTTAGTAAGTGTAATATACAGTTTGCCGGCATAATGAGCTTTTGTTTGTGGTAAAAAGAAGCACTTGTTTCGTCATGTCACGAGGCCTCTCCAAAACAAACGTGCAAGGCGCAATCACTGACGAGGCAGGCAGAAGGGTTGACAGCCTGGATTATCATATAGTGTCTCTCCAAAACTGCGCAATTGCTGTGTCCGATGCCGCTGCGAAATATGTCGGACAGCACAGTTCGTCCTGAAGGCGACAATTCAGTTGGTGGTTCATGGTCTGGATCTCGCCGCAGTCGCAGGTTTCAGTGTCGTTGTTGCAGCCCCGTTTTCGGTTGTGTACGAGAGACCTGTCCATCCCCGTTTGTAGGCGGATCAGTGTCTTCCTGGTGGTCCATTACTTTCTCGCACCAGGTGGTAATGCCTCGGATGGTGGTATCCTGAAGTTGGTGCGATCCTCTAGTGACGTCAGACGTTTATGCCATTCGTCGATTCTTGTGGCAGCCGCAGATGTTCGTAATGGGATTGTTGTTATGAAGCTTTTTCTTGACTTTAATCGTCTGGTCGTGGTTGTGTGATCGGATAGTGCTTAGCGGGGGTCGTTAGTCTGACGTGAATGTTCTGTTGTGCTCGCCGTTGCTAACGTTCCTCTGCGTGGAGGTGACGAGGGACAGATAAAAATGGAGATACATTTTCGGCAGAAACGTGCTTCAACGACTCTCTGTGGCAAAGGATCGGTGAAAAGTGAACAAATATACAGTTTATATTGTTGTGCTTCTAAGATATTGCAACAATCCCAACATATCATCGTTCATTATTACACTGAATATGAGTATGCAGCTAATATCACTGACGACGGTGTTTTTAATAAGAAAGCTTCAAATCAACAGCTGGTTCGTGAGTTACGGGTGTCACTGGGGACATATTGAAGTCATGAACCTGTCGTCTTGAATTTCCAATATTCCATAGTAGTTTATTGCTTAAGTTAAGTGGTAGTGCATTTCATTCGCAAACCAGACTCAGTCGAACACAATTTCGAATATGCATCATTAAGCACCTACGTTAGATTACATTGTTTCGCAGATACGTGACATTTCATTAGCACTCGGTTACACCGAAACCTGTCCTGTGATTCCAGAGAAGTGGATTGAAAAGAGGAAACTGTGGGTTGCTACCAATCAATGCCAATCCCTATGACTACGATGAACTGACATAGAAATGCCACCAACATTTAATGCCCACGCGTTTTTTCGCGAATGCGGCAGTAATGAAAGGGTCACGATTTCGTTATATACGAGGCGTGAACAAAGGAAAAGTTATTTTACGTCGACGCGCAGATTTCCCTGCTGTATAAATGACTACCTGGCAAGATGCAGAATTGGATATGTGATATAATAGTATTCGCGCAGTAATTGCAGTGTGGCTTAATTCTTCCCAGTCGAGTCGAGTTCCGCTCTATATAAAAACTTACATGTGTATATTATGTATTATTAATTGACTGTGTAAGTCATTGGCCCAATATGAAGTAAACGGCCGATTAATAACGTCGTTGCTTTCCCGCCCATATTGCAGCATGACGCATAGTCACATTCCGTATTGGCCGAATTCAACCCATATTGTGGCAAGTTCATCCAGTGTTGGCCGAGTTCACCAAGAACGTTCGGTTATGACGTCAAAAGCCATCGCGTGTTTGCACAGATGCGCGTTAGTTTCCACGCACGTCAAAACAGGTCGCTAAAATTTATAGTCAGCGGCAAACGCGTCACGCACGTGGGCGTAGATCTCACCAAATTTAGCTTATATGACAAGATTGAACAAGATTACCATTAAATGTAAAAACTAGATGGCAAGTGGATAAGGTCACTACCTTATCGAGAGTCCAAAGATTATTCATCTACGTGAAACCCGTCTTTCTGTGATATTTGCAATAATCTATCCTGCCACTCTACGTCTTATTCTTATATCTAAGATATATATATATATATATATATATATATATATATATATATATATATATATATATATATATATATATATATATATATATATATAGAGAGAGAGAGAGAGAGAGAGAGAGAAAGAGAGAGAGAGAGAGAGAGAGAGAGAGAGAGAGAGAGAGAGAGAGAGAGAGAGAGAGAGAGAGAGAGACAGAGAGTGAGAGAGAGAGAGAGAGAGAGAGAGAGTGAGAGAGAGAGAGAGAGAGAGAGAGAGAGAGAAAGAGAGAGAGAGAGAGAGAGAGAGACGTATATCAATATTTTTTTCATAACCGTTAAAACTGTCTTGTTTAGTTTTATGTCCTAGCAGATATACATAAGGTATTTATTTTACGATATAACGCCACATTGTGTTTGATGACGTCATTGAGCCAGAATGACGACAACACAATGTCTCCTAGCCGGTCATCAACCCCGTGACTACTACAATGGCCGCGGTGGTGTTGGTGGCTTCAATTACCACATAGACAAAATCGCTGTCCTATCCGCTTAATTTCCCTGTCGTACTTGATTGTCGTTGTGCGCGATGTCTCTCACGCGCCGAGTCAAAAGATAGGTGGCGTCACGACCAGCTCGCTGCATTGATTGGTTGGACCTCGCGAAGCTCATTACCGTACGCACGGGTAGCTGCTATAACCTGACTAGCGGGTCGCATCTAGATTCCACAAGCGTTGACTCTTGGTAGAGCGTAACACGTTAGGCGACGATTGATATGTATTCACGCACCCGACATTGACTCTTGGTTTGGTCGAGCAAGGTTAGTGCACCTTAAGAAATATACAAATTTATATTACTGTGACAATATTTGTGTTATGCCGGATTTGTAGAGGTTAGTAGGATACAGTTGAAGTTAAAAATCCGTTATGAATTGTTTCATGTCGTTTCACGATATACCAACTTGATTCGCCGAAATATTTGTCGGAATAATCAAACAGCAAATACACCTGAAGAAACGACCAGAAATCCGATATGTTCAGCTGACGGTTCGTTAATTGTTATGTTACAATAAGGTGAATACAAATTGATAGTTCACTGAAAAAAGTTCCCTCTCTCTCTCTCTCTCTCTCTCTCTCTCTCTCTCTCTCTCTCTCCCTCACTCTCTCTCTCTCTCTCTCACTCTCTCTCTCTCTCTATCTCTCTCTCTCTCTGTCTGTCTCTATGTCTGTCTGTCTGTCTGTCTGTCTGTCTGTCTCTCTCTCTCTCTCTCTCTCTCTCTCTCTCTCTCTCTCTCTCTCTATCTATCTATCTCTCTCTATCTCTCGTGCCTGTGTGTCAACCTATGTAGATATCTCTCCCCCCTCTCTCTCTGCCGTTAAACCTGCACCTATAATCCACCCCACCGTTATCCCGACCGCCCATTAAATCATTCCGTCCCCTTGTTCAACCTGATATTCAGGTTGTAGGAGAGGACGTAGTTGTACTACATTTTACTATAGGCCTCTCTCACCGTCTTTCCGGTTTGTTCGATCCAAGATCTCGAGCGTGACGATGGATACGCCAATCCCGTGCGTAACGACAATGTCTAAGCATGTCTTTGAGTACATCGTTTGTCAATTGTCATCTTTGCATGATATCTTGTTCCCTTAATTAAAGTTATTCTACACATGGATAATGTGCAACAAACCTACTGGTAGATTGTTGGTCATCTGTCATCGGAGTCACCGTGTTGATGGAATCCGGCATCATTCACTGTTCAATCTCTGCTCATCGTGTTGATAATTAAAAACGTTGACTAACAGTACGCCTGCACGCAACACAGTGTAAATAGTACGTCTGCACGCAACACAGTGTAAATGATTCGGTCAGTGATTCTACGTCCGGGCATTTATTTTCACATGAATCATGTCGATGGTACACTTCTTCACGTCGCCCACTCTTACCATTTCCCCACACAAAGGAATATGTATCCTGACTTTATATCCTCAACTGCTTTTGTCCATCACGAATCCGATTCATTTGTGTACAAATACGTAGTGTGTGAATAGTTTAGGTAATATCCGCAGTCAATTTAATATACAAAAGTGTGTACGTTTGTTCAAATCGTCGAAAGAATTGACTTTGGCCGTTAGATCTGATAACTTGCAAAGTTGACCTTTAACCTTCAACCCATTGAACTTGTCAATCAGTCGGTCACGTCTTTCGCGAGAGTCTTGAGAGTCGATAACACAAACAAACTGTGAAACACGAGATATTGCACCAAGCGTGAATTTTGCGAGTTTTCCATATTAATTTCAATGGATGTTTGGCCAGACTGCTGGCCACAAGACAACCACCACAACCAGTATAATTTCAGTATGATGTGTTGACAAGTATGAAGGCCAGGAAAGTCCCGCTGGCTCTGATGCTGACGGTGATAGTGATTTGGTACCATTACAACAATATGTTGTTAATATTATCACCGTCGGTGATACTGCTATTTGTGCGGACAATCTTGACCACAGGTACTTATCCATCATGCATCGCGCTCTAGAAAATTGCGCTGCAGCAAAGAAAGATGTTATCCATTAAATTGCACTCTGCGAACGCATGCCTAACTTAATTGTACCTTGCAAATTCGCTCGACGAAATCGTTATTGGGATGCTCTCTGACAAATGTATTTGCGCGGAAATGGAAGCTTCCTGATCAAGCGTCGTGCGCCACATTAGTCTTGCGTTAGTGGTTCGGCTGATATTTCTCCCGACTTAGGCACGTATCGACGCAATGGATGTTCACGGTTCGTCAATATATTTGCACGTCACATTGTTAACACCAGTTAGATCATGACGCAACCGGTTAGATGAGTTTCGTGACGAATGATCAAATATGAAAAACAAAGGCCACAAATGTCGTGTTTCGTTGGAATTGTCCACATGCCTGCACAAACGGTCGTAAACACTAACTGTAGGTGATTCCAGAATAGAAAGACCGTATATATGAAAGCCGCTTAATATAATGTGGTTCGACAACGATGTAGACCAGGAGACTAAGAGTAGACCAACTACACGGTTTTAAATATTCGATTGTTATGAGGATATTGATAGGAAATTATGTTCTTCCAACTTAAAGAAGGCAGTAGAACCAGAAGACAAAGCAGCATTAGTTAAGCAACAGTGTAGGTTGTACTCCCTCTCATAGAGGGTGATAAATGAATGGAACAAATGATCAAATGATTGTGTGAATGCTAGCAGTGTGGATATGTTTAAGAATAAAATTGACAGGTATCTGATGAAAGCGGGGCATACCTAGATGAAAAAGTTGTTGGACTCTCGATGAGCTTCCTTGTCCACTTGGCATCTGGAACTTGTAACTCTGGGTGGCAATCTTGTTAAATAAAATGTTGTTAGAGGTGTTCCCGTGGTATGCAACAGTCGCCGAAATATATGATTTGAGTATTTAACCGAAATAGTTCTTCTCCGCCCCATTCTGTTTTGACTTATTTTTTAGTTTATTTAAGGTGGTTCCAAACTTCGTAATTTTATGTGATTTCAAGTTAAAGGCCTGTTTCCTGTTAACGCATTCTGTCTTCGGAGGATGTATATAACATTGCAATAGCATTACTAGATCCATCCGAGTCGCTCATCTGCCGAGCCATACTACTCGATCGTCGCACGCACAAAGCACAGTCTGAACCTCCGTCGAGGCACTGAAGAGATCCAGCAATTGTTCCCACGTCACTAGAGAGCAGTGGGCGGAGAGTGTCAATACCATGCCGAATGTCAATTTAATTAAGCCAGAGCCATTGTTCGGAGCACTGACGTTGCCAGGTGCGAAATGTTTACGATCAGCTCAGTCGAATATCTGGAACGGATGCGGAAGACAGAGTGCATTTAATCGTCATCATCTTTTCACACGCGTAGTTCGTCGCTGTAGTGATGCCACGATTATTCCCTAGTCGCCGCCAATTGTTGAGTGACTATAATTTGCAGAAAGCCGAGTACAGTTACATTGCTAGTGGACCGCAGCATGAGTGATTGTTATTCGTCGTTCATTACATGTGTAAAGTGGCGATAACTTGTTATTCAACAATATATTTCGCGAGAAACGGTGGTCAGCAGCGAAGCGTTTCGAACTGAAGACGTTATGCCTTCTTATTAACACCGTCGCCACCGCGTCAGCATCCGTAACTGAACTGTTCAGGGTAGTAAAGCGTATCATATATTACTCAAGCGTTTTCTTTAACAAAATATTATTGCAGCAACTCCACCGAAAACATGTAGACATAATCATATATACTGTTATAAAAAAATACAAAATGTTATGTCTTGTAAGAGTAATGACAAAATTAAGACCTTGTGGTATACATTTAGTTTTCCCAATCAATCAGTAACCATACTATCCGACGTCATGGAGAAAATGATCTACATAATTACATAAGTACACTCGTCATCATCCATAATATGCACGTCATCGCCCTATCGACACATGTCATCACCCTTACCATTCACATCATCACACTTACTATGTATGTCATCACCCTTATTACGCACATCATCACCCTTGCAATTCTCGTCATCAATCTTACTACGTAGGTCATCATCCTAACTACACTTCAACGTCCATACCATCCACTTCATTTCTCCTACTATGCATCGCTGGATGTTTGATCCGCGCATCGGAATGATCCGCCATGTAATTGTACTGACGGAAATCAAACTTCCACAATATGAGTGTATCTGTATCTGTATCCGAACTGTTGATATGCTAAACATCATTAAATTTATTCTTGCAGAATACGAAAAGAAAATGAAGTGGTTACGTGTTGGATATTCACTCGTCTTGCTGTGTTACTTCACATTAACGATGGCGTACCTAGGTAAGTCAAGGTGAAGGTCATTATAGTTACGGCTGCCATTTTGTTTTTGCCTATTAAAACATGTTCAACTGGTGATACACATGCTTGCATGAGTGACACGTCGAAAAGGACGTTAGATTCTATTTTGAAATGCCAAAATTAAAAACTACTGTTAGGAATGATGTGCCTCTTCGAAACCATGCCTACTTGATAGGGAACGATTTCGCTTGGTATGATTATTTATACAGCAACAGTTAAAACATTAATGTAACTTGCATTGTTTGGCGATGTTTCGCTACTGAACTCGAATCTATTTGTGCTGGCGTAAGCGGTGACACACGTTTTGCTCGGTGCGGAATTCTGTGTCACTGGGGCACCACTGCGTGGCAGTTAGATAGAACTTGTCTTTGTGTTTATTTTATTGCAATTTGAATGCATTTGAATGTCTAATTTAGAATGTGTACCGCTTGGTGCAAATGTAGCAACTTTGCAGACGGGGTTACAAAACCTTTCTCGCAAATCCCTAACTGTGAGTTTAGTTATTTGGTATGATGGATGGTTGGGTGGGTGGGTGGGTGGGTGGGTGGGTGGGTGGGTGGGTGGGTGGGTGGCTGCATAGATGGTGGGTGGGTGGGTGAGTGGGTGGGTAGGTGGGTGAGTGAGTGGGCGGGCAGGTGGGTTCGGGCGGACGGATGGACGGACGGACAGGTGGACGGATGTTTTGATGGTTGGTTGGTAGGTTAGTTGTTTGGTTTGTTGGTTGGTTGGTTGGTTGGTTGGTTCGTTGGTTGGTTGGATGGACGGATGGATGGATATATGTATGGATGGATATATGGATGGGTGGGTAGGTGAATGGGTGGATGTATGTATGTATGTATGTATGTACGTACGAACGTTCATACGTACGTTTGTATGTATGTATGTATGTATGTATGTATGTATGGATGGATGGATGGATGGATGGATGGATGGATGGATGGTGGATGAATGGGTGGGTGGGTGGGTGTATGTGTTGTTTGGGGGTGGGTGGGTTGGTGAGTTGGTGGGTGGACGGGTGGATGCGTGGGTGGGTGGATGGGTGGGAGAGTGGGTGGGGGAGTGTGTGGGTGGGTTGACCAATCGATGGGTGGATGGATGGATGGTGGAGGAATGGGTGGATGGATGTATGGAAGGATTGAGGGTGGGTGGATGGATGGATGTATGGATGGATGGGTGGATGGATAGTGGGTGGGTGGGTTTGTAGGGTGGGTGGGTGGATGGGTGGATGGGTGGGCGGGCGGGCGGGTGGATGGATGGATGTATGTATGTATGTATGCGTGGATGGATGGATGGACAGAGAGGTTTTGACAATAACAATAAGTTTAAAAATAAATTGGGACAGACTGATAAAAGCACACACGGAAATGTTCATGCTTGCTTTAATGTACGTATATATATATATATATATATATATATATATATATATATATATATATATATATATATATATATATGCATATATATACTACATGCATACATGGATACATACATACACACATACATACATACACCACATGCACACGCGCATTCACCCAAAAGCACGAAAGCGAGAGCTGAAACCAGAGAGGAAGAATGCATCGATATCTCGCGCGATAACAATTGATGATTTGCGTTCGATTGCGATACTATTTCGGTCGTCCAGACAGATAAATCATGTGTCGTTGCATCCCCGCTCACATGGCTGTTCTAATTTGACAGCGCCCAGTTGGATTACTTATTGGATTAGTAAATACATTTTGTCTCGGCATGACATTCGCCAGAAACATCATTACCGATGTCGTTTGAAGTGGACGCTGACGTCCATGTAATGAACGTCATGGAAAACATCGATGAGAAGTTTAGGAAAGCCACATGAACTGGACCAAGATAATGTAGTTTGTTGGGTGTCCGTCTCGGCACCCACGCGCAAACACAATGACACACGCATTCCAGGATTACCGCTCACACAGGAACTCTCAATGACATAGTCACAGACGCGCCGCACACCCACGCATATGCATCCATGAACGCAAACATAGTATGCAAAATAATATTATAACGACGTCAAGAATAGACAAAGAAGCGTGAACACTATAGAACCTGTACCACCAGTTGCCTGTAAAACGACGACGCAACTACATCACAGTTTCAGTTCTCTTATTTTTGCTTCTTCCTCAAACACTAGGCCAATTAGTCTTCCCATCTTGTCCTGCGGCCATATTGTTTCACGACCTCCGCTCCCTCCTGTAGTCGGCTTGCTTCCTTCCGCACAGAGCGTCGCGCCCACATCATTTGGCATCTCACCTGTCTTCCGGTTATGCTATCTACCTCCCTCCTTCCCTCCCCCTCTTCATCTCGCAATTTCTCTCTCTCTCTTTCTCTTTCTCTCACTCTCTCCCCCTCTCTCTCTTTCTCTCTCACTCTCTCCCCCTCCCTCCTCTCTCTCTCTCTCTCTCTCTCTCTCTCTCTCTCTCTCTCTCTCTCTCTCTCTCTCGTTGTGTATCTCAATCCAACGCTTCTTGTAATTCCTGTTTGAAGTATGTTGCTTCGGCCAAATTGCCTGCATATATTATTTTCACAAGAACATACACGCTGACCTTTCTGCCGATAAAATCCATCACCATGACAAAGAGTGATCGGCAATGTGTACTACCTTACCCCAAACTATAGTAATAGTCGTACTATATTATATCACAGACCTCTCACACCACTGTGCATCCTACACAGTCCCAGTTACATCACCTCCTACACGGTCCCAGGTACACCACCTCCTACACGGTCTCAGGTACACCACCTCCTACACGGTCCCAGGTACACCACCTCCTAAACAGTCCCAGGTACACCACCTCCTACACAGTCCCAGGTACACCACCTCATACACGGTGCCAGGTACACCACCTCCTACACTGTCCCAGGTACACCACCTCCTACACGGCCCCAGGTACACCACCTCCTACACTGTCCCAGGTACACAACCTCCTACACGGCCCCATGTACACCAATATCGATTACAGTAATGTAATATTTGCCGATTACACTTGTTCGGCTATGCGTGCGACTGGTTTTATATCTACTTACATGGGATGACACGAAATACACCGCACGCGCACGGTTGCGTGCATGTACGTCTACTCTAGGTGACATCATACCAAATTCAGCAAACACATACATAAAATGCTGCGATTCCCGGGGCCTGCGACGAAATTAATTGCATATTTTGTATTTAATCATCCAGGGCATGCACAAGAAGAATCCGGGTTAAGCGAGGAACAAATGATTCGATATTTACGAGAAATAAAAAGGTACGTTAAAAGGTACGTTGCCAATCTCGTCTTGCTTCGCAACAAGTGCTTATTTGTCAAGAAAGCGAATGCATATAATGTGGTCACATAATCCAAAACTTTCTTAATTTGTCGTATTCCACGAATAACATGGTATTGTTAGAAAAGGAATTAATAAAATTCAGGCCAACGGCAAAATAACCGCTACGAAATTTGGTTAGCATGAACCTTGCACGAAGAAACGTTGAATAAACATACATTCGTTGGCATAATGTGCATTAATTGAATTTGGACGAAATTATATGTTCCTTATCCTACTTCACCTGACACACGCTGCTCTGTTATCGTTTATGGAACGACCAAACCATGGATCTTTGAAGGATAAATTAAAGCACTGAAAAAAATTAAACTGACATTTTGTAAGTTCTATATGTGCATGTGATGAAACTTAAATATCGCAAGAAACAAAATTATCGTGTAAAGTGGCACAATATTAAGTCGATAGTGTGTGTGTGTGTGTGTGTGTGTGTGTGTGTGTGTGTGTGTGTGTGTGCGTGCGTGCGTGCGTGCGCGCGTGCGTGCGTGCGTGCGTGCATGCGTGCGTGTGTGTGCGCACAATATCTACTCGTTGCTTCATTGGCAAATATAAGATCACACTGTTACATTTATATGTGTATGGTTGTTGTAAGATAATTCGATGTAAGATCAATACGAGATCATATTGCTATGATTTATATATGTATGCATGGTCTGACACATACACTATTGATTCGCTACTTGTAACATGTAGTGGACTCTCGCTATGCGAAACATATTTGGACCATATATATATGTTCCTTGTATACAGGGATACACACAACAGGTCAGAATGTGGATTTCAACTTTGATCCTTTTAAAATGGTGTTCCTAGCGTCCAAAGTTTACATAGCGAGAGTCCGCAATGAGAACCACATCGCTACTTCTCTGCCCGTACTACTGTTGAATGGTTTGTGGCGCCAGAGATTCGTGACCAACGACACCGACGAGCTTCGTGCCGTGTGTACCTGTGTGTGTCTGTCTGCCATGCAGGAGTCAGTGGCTGGAGTTGGTCTGCGGGAAATGGGACGACTGGTGCGTACCCGGCTCGCAGCGCCCGGCTCTCACGTGCTGCAAGGAGCTGACGTGTAAGTGCACGCTGTGGAACACGAACTGCAAATGCAGATCGAGCCTGTTCACGGGCAAATAGTAGTCTGCAACGTCACTGAAAGTCGCGCTAACCAGATGACCGAAGCTGACGAAAATGTCCCGTGTCGACGAAGCAACCAGACGCAGAGAACGGCCCTACGCCGATGAATAAGTTTTCACAGTAGCGATGTGTGTATATGTGTTTAGCGTCCGCTTAGTGTGTTATGTTAGTTAGTTGTCGCCTCTGTTGTCATGCTTGTCTGTTCACGTCACCCAATTTCTGTATCTCTCAGGCGTACTCTGGTAGACGGAACGCGGATCCACGCATGCGCCGGATGGGCGGAACCGTGTCAGCCGTGGTCGCGTAGTAAATATACGTCGTGTTGTAATCGTCGATCGCTCGTGTGCAAGTGTAATCTTTGGGCGCAGAACTGCCGTTGCGCGTCCCGTCTGTGGGGCGGGTAGACGTACGATTACGATGGCGCGTCCCGTCTGTGGGGCGGGTAGACGTACGACTACGATGGCGCGTCCCGTCTGTGGGGCGGGTTGACGTGACAATGACGCAACCCGCTTGTTCACGCTTCCAGCCAGCAAATGCACTGCGATGTTGCGATTAATCTGCGAATGCGCGCGTGAAATATGACCACTCAGGCTTCAAGTGTACAACAATCTGCTTCTACATTCTCCTACAACCCGTTTTTCTTGAACGACAGTGGCTGTTTCTATTCAAGCTCTAGATACGTTTCATGCTGATGCATCTAACTTAAAACATTTTTGTTTTAAGAAGGAAGCTAAATAATCACCACGCTTTCGTGGATGGATGGACTCGGGCTCTTTGCCGCCTGTAACAAAGGCATATGTTTATTTTGCCGCCTGTAACAAAGGCATATGTTTATTTCGAAGAGCTGATTGTGTGTCGAATAAGAACTTTCCATGGAAAGTTGTGTATTTGCTATACGATACACCCTTTTCCATTATCTGCCAAAACCGATCATAGGTGACGGTATTTAGAAGCTCGCGTAACGATGCAATCACTGTCGACCAAACAACATATGCACCTTCCCGTTTTCTTGATACTATTCTTCACACACATAAAAGTATTCCTGAGAGATACAGAGATATTGGCTAATAGACAATGTCATGGACTACAATCAAAAACGACGTGGTTGATTTCTCCTGAAGTAATGGGTTTGTCAGTCAGGATTGGACCATTCGACGTAATCCGTCTAAGTGATGATTATATACAATACGTTATTTTATTGTCACAGGGAAAAGATTGACGTGTGAACGTGATGCACAATACACGAATGATTCGATACAATGTGCACTATTGAAATTTGTAAGACTGTACCCATATATTTGTTATAGTTTGCTTAGCTTAACATATTTTCTAACACAAATGTACATGTTTAGTTTTAGCAAATGCATATTTTGTTCTTGTACTTTTTATTCAATCTCCATATTTGCAAATAAATAAATAATAATAATTAGTATTAATTAAATAAATATACACGAATGCATATTTGCTTACATCATACGTATATATAAAACACATTGATAAATTCACACCCTATTAAAATACATGCGCACATAAGCACACTTGTTTACTTACTTACGCATGCATATGGCTGTACGAACAAATGCATATGCATGACATCTGATTGGGTTATTTGTGTACACATCGTTTGTCTGGTATTCCGTATACCATCAAGTTACGTGATCGTTGTTGCATCTGGTAAACTATGAACATGTATCCTATGCGTTTACTGTAATAACTGCAGAAAACACTGGCGATGTCTCGATGTATTCTATACTTACTGAGTTAACTTGTTTTCGACCTAATGTTTACTCGTGTAACTCTTTGATGAGTGACCGGTGTAAATAATAAATGTATTACTGCCTCTGTCCTTCAGTTTGCCTTATTATTTCACGAATATTGGAGTTTGAATTACCAACTGTACGTAGAATGATGCATATAAATGTTACCTGCTGTTTCATTTCTGCAAGTATACAATACATAATAACAATTGTAGAGTGTGCTTTCCAATATACCTCCTTGCGTTGTGATATTGTATTTGTACTCATATATTCTACCTTCAACCGAACCAATAACAAGCACATTGTGACGGATAAATTACGAACTAAGGTAAAAACCCATTGGCGTGTAGATGGCATGCACGCATTAGAACACACATTAGAAGCCGTACGTGTACGCCTTAGAACACACATTAGAACACTTACGTGTACGCCCAAGAACACACTCATTCAGTTATGTGCTATAATATATATATATATATATATATATATATATATATATATATATATATATATATATATATATATATATATATATATATATATATATATATATATATATATATATATATATATATATATATATATATATATATATATATATATATATATATATATATATATATATATATATATATATCCGTTTTACTCGTATTACTATTATTATAATACGTATAATTTTATTTGTCTAATTGTATTTTTTATATAGTATGTTGTGTGTGGTGGGGTCACGTCCATCTGAGGTTATGGCTGGCGGTCATCAACTGTCCAATATTCAACAGCTTCCGTCGCCTATCTACCTGAATCTAAATACTAATCAATGCAAGTAGCGCAATGGAAGTAGATGCTTTCTTTCGTGAATTGGACTTAGGATTCATTGTTTTCGTTTAGAAAAAACTTCTTGTTCGTATAGCCGCCCTTGCCGAACGAGCGCTTTTCTGAGCACTTCACAATACATCAATATATACAATAATTTTCTTAAACTTGATAATTCTTGATAATTAGCTTATTGTTGGGGTTTAACATATAAACAACAACGTATGCAAGCACTCGAGATATGGGAATTGCGCAGCATTTTCAGGATAAGCTGGACGCAGAGAAAGAGGTTCAGATATAAAGTAGGGGTTAATGAAGATGAAAGTCTTCTATGTTCCATGAAAAGAAGTAATGTGGTTAAGTGTGGCAATTGGAATAGATTACGTGAGAGCCTGGTAGGAGAACTACCGGGAAAAAACGAAGAGATAGTAGAACAACGGGATGGACTGACATAAAACATTGAACAGATGGTGGACTCGAAGTTGTTGAAGAGAGATTGCACGTCAACAGCCTAACAGAGACTGTGGCTACACTTCATCATCATCACATATCTACTATACGTCCGTCCGTTATGTTTAATATATATATACTGTACGTCCGTCCGTTATGTTTAATATATATACTATACATACGTCCGCTATGTTTCATATATATACTGTACGTACGTCCGTTATGTTTAACATATCTGCTGTACGTCCGTCAGTTATGTTTAATATATCTACTGTACGTACGTCCGTTATGTTTAACATATCTACTGTACGTCCGTCTGTCCGTCCGTCCGTTATGTTTAACATATCGATGTTACAGCTGCAAGCTGTTGTTAATATTGCACCTATGAGGCACTCATTATTACGGCTTTATATTTCATTCTTACCTCCTTTTATATACGTGTGCGCCAGTATATCACCGAGGGTGCATGCAAACTGGCTGTCCTAGGGCTAGTCATCTCGCGATTAGACTATTACAACGGTCTACTATGTGCAGGAACAGATAAGCAACTCCACTAACTGCAGCTGGTCCAGAACAGTGCTGCTAGACTGGTTGTCAGGCCACGGTTACCGCGTGAGCAGATTGTGCACATCACACCGATCTTAAAACAACTTCACTGGCTTCCAGTCAATCAGCGGGTTAAGTACAAGCTCTGCCTGATAGTTCATAACAGTCTGCACGGCACGGGGCCTCTGTACCTGAGAGAACTACTGAAGTGGTACGTGCGAGATGAGCGGCTGAGGCAGGCATCAAACCTACAACTTGTACCTTGTCATCCGAAAAGAAAAGTGGGACGAGCTGGCTTCAGGGTGGCTGGTCCAGACGCGTGGCACACATTGCCTGCAGCCATCCGCAGCATTGACTCTAAGACTGTGTCTAAGTCAAAACTAAAGACACATTTGTGGCAGATAGCTTACCAGTAAAACGTTGTGATGGACTCTTTTATATAACCTCTGTTTTAATAATAATATGTATATTTTTTGTTGCACTGTAAATTGCTTGTATCTATTGTAAGTTTTTAATTTTAATTTTAATTGTTCATAATAATAATTACTGTTTTACTTTATGTGCATTTATATTATATTAAATGTATTTTACATTGTAACACGCACTGAGGTGCTATAAGCACGATTTTAGCGTGACATAATAATAACATCATTAGTATATCCCAAACGTTCATTCCATCACACCACATCAACATTATCAAATATTGTGTCTTAGGACACTTTTGCAGTCTAAATAACGGTGTATGACTCTAGAATGTTTCAACTTAGCATCAAAACACTAAGCTAATAAGTATGTCAGCATACAAATAGGTCAACATTCACAGCCAGATAACAATCATTTGAACCCAAGCCTGATTAAAACACATTTGAGCGGACGACATATTTGAATAAATATAATTTAAGCTACGAAATGGCAAGACTACCACGATTCCATGACAATCAGACAAACGACCATCTTCAGATGTTCAAAACACAACCTAGATTCAAATCAGAACCGCGATGTTTTCGTGGGTGAGTTTGTTTTTGAACTTTTACACCGCCTTCACCGACGGCTGGGGTAATCTGCAGCGCTATTTGGACCGAACAAAATGGGTCCTAAAACAGAATATGCGATAATTATATCTGCCCCTTATTTACCTCAAATGTTGTGGTGTGGTGGAATGAACGTTTCTGGATAGATAAAACGATGTGAGAATGATATATACAGCCGTAATAACAAGGGACCCGTAACTACGAGATTACTGTGTTTTGGGCAAACTGCAACGCGCCTATTCTATGATGCTTTCTCAAAAGTTGTGTACTTGGTGTTTGGAAGTAGCTTCCGTATCACTTCGAACAAATGGCATAAAGCTCCAAATTACGTCGAACAATCAGACTGCACGTGTTTGCCGGTGTGTACGTCAGGTGGCAGCACTACATTCAGTGCTCGGCAGCTGCTTGTTTATCAGATACGTTATTTCTTCTTGACGGGTATATGGACCGATTGACCAAACACGTGTCAACATCTCCGTATTATAAGTGGTCCTTTCAGATCGGGTCAAGCGGTAAAAGGCACGAAAATCGAAGACGTTGATCAATGCAAGTAACAAGTAACAGCTGGCTGGTCTACAGACCTTCTTCACAACAACGAAATGGCCGCGCCTGCATCAATAATGGTACTTCCGTCGTACAATCGCATCCCATCACCAGATTAATAGTAGTTGGCGATGATGCACATATTAACAATCCGACTTAGGATATGAATGCAAGTCACGAAATACACGGTGGGCGTTAGTGGCATAGAACACTGTCGACCCACATAATCGCCCTCATAGGCTTTTGGTTCCGGCTGCATCACAAGAGGAAGCAGTGCTACTCGACGGCCGGAAGCAATCACAGCGACAAATCACGTCCGTAGTTGGCGGCGCCTACAATGAGATACAGGGAGCAGAAAAGGCGGACGCCACCAGGGATGTGATCAGTGTGTGTGTTAGGAATACGTCCGTGGCGTCCTTGCCCGACATACATATAAGTGAGTGTTGTTTTCCATTGCACAAGATCGGCTAAGATGAATCCTTTACAAACCTTTCCCAATTTACTGCGGCTTTAAATATCATTCTTACCTCATTTGTTCTATATCAAAACGTTAATTCCATCACATTGCATCATTTCAGGTAAACCAAGTGTATATATTAGTATAAAATATTGCATTGTTTTGCACATTTAGTGGTCCAAATAGCGCCCCGATTTGCAACAGATTCCGTTTTTACAGCGTACCACGCTTCCGAAATGAGCGATAACAACTGAGGCTTATGCAAACAGCCCTAAAACGCCATATTTGATAATAATGTCGATCCGCCTTTTGTGTAGCTCAATTGATGTGGCGATGTGAAATGAAAGTGTTGGGCCATAAAACAGTGAGATACAAATTACATATAAGCCATAATAATTTGGGCCAGGTTTGTAAAGGATTACTTCGGTTATATTATATGCATCGATTGTGCCAAAAATCTATGCGCAAAGGTTATTTCACATATAAACTTGAGAAACAAAGGAGCGTATGCGCTGAGGTTAACTTTCTGTTGAACGACGAAAACGACCACCTTTCATCGTCAAAATTACCAAACCATACATTTTATCTGGTAATAAATCAACATTAACTCAAATAAAACACGCTCAATTTACGAAACAGTAATGTCGGAGACTATGAAATCATGATGTTTTTATTAAAGGTTACGGTTCGTTGAGAGTTGGGCAGGGCATGTCAATGGATTAGTTCCAACATACTTTGGAGATTCAAGAATCACCATTTGTACTTATGTCAGAGGGTGTTCACACTGTGTGTTATATCGTATTACAATTCAACTTCAAGTGACCATGCCAATACCTAGACCATCAATACTTCGCCATTGCGCTGGACAAATAAATAATCAAATCACACATGATTTCAGTAGGATAAACATTTTCAAAGCATGGTTAGATGTATCGTTGTATATTATGCATATAACAGAGACATTACAAACGCATGTAGAATGTCAGTAAAAACGACAAGGTATGTATATTGACATTTTGCTAATATGTGGAGCCGTCTGTCGGTAGCCCTGTTAGCACTGAAGCAGGCCCGTAGGCAGGAGGTTAGTCATGCAGGGGCACCAGCTGTGTATGGAGGGGCACCAAAATTGGCAAATGTAGCGCATAGCATTATACGAATTGTTATGACAATAATAAAACATTAAGTGACATTAAATCATTGTATACACCCTTTATTACACGTAAGAGTTTATTAAAATGCGGTCAGGAATTACGGAAGAATTACGGAATCATTAAAACAATGTGTCCCAGTTTACAGTCTGAATTAGTCTCGCAGTCGCATGCAGCGAGCAGAACAGAATTCGTCTGCTCTGCTGCTGGAATTGTTTGACAAATTCATCATGTGTGATGCTTTGTGTGAGGTCTCGCTCGAAAGAGAATAGGATGACGTTCCTTTGGCGTTGTTGGAGCATTGACCGTCTGTATGGAATAAGTGTTCGTGTAAGTGTGGAAAAGCTCGCCTCATACACTGCTGTTGAAGCACCAAGTGTTTGAGCGCATGAAAGAACTCTGTACAACACTGGAAACGCCTCTTTGTACGTAACGACAACTGTCTGCACCGCAGCAATGTTTTGGAAGATGTTGTGTCCTTGGGTGATTTTAAAAAGGATCAGGGACTTTGCAAATTCTACCTACGTTCTCAATGATGGGGTCTGGTAAGCTCCACCAATGGCTTCATATTTTTGACATAAAAAAATCATTACCATTGGCGCTATGTGTCGTCAAGGCGGTATACACTGGCTTACAGCGTTCACACAACCAGGCGTCGAGTTCTAGTAAGGTGGAATCAATGAAAGAGAAGTACAGCCGCTTCATTTCGGATGTTATCGCTGTATCGTCATTGCTCTGGCCAGCCGTCGTCGTTGCTCTGGCCAGCCGTCGTCGTTGCTCTGGCCAGCCGTCGTCGTTGCTCTGGCCAGCCGTCGTGTCCACTACGCTGTCTGAACATTTCGCGTTTTACTTCTGCTGTTTTCGTCTCGGTCCTAGTTCGTGTGAGTGCATAGCAAGCTTTACTCCCGATGTGGTCAGGAAGTCTTGGAATTGCTCATCTGTACTCAAAGTTGTTACTGCCAAGATGGTGCTTTCAATCAGTTCCACACATAATGCCAGGTCAGTCATCTCTGCTTGCAACAGTCGATTAGGCGCTGGAGAAGGCCAAGGACTGCGTGAAGTAAATGCGCGATTAAGAAAAACTATGGTTCTTGTATTTTGGTCGCTAGGCCAGCGGCATTTACATCACCAGGCAAGGTAGGTGAGCGTGTTGCCTCGTCAAGCAACTAGCGCAGCACGACTGCTAATCATATCTTTGACAGCTTCGTAGTGGCCTGTCCAACGTTGGTCAAGAAGACGTGTCAACTTGTCGTCTTCATAGATGTTGGCAACTGGGTAAGATTGAAATGTTGGTTGTGCTGCTTGCTCCGTACCGAGATCATCTGGTATGTTCTGTGATGTTGTCTCTAGGGGAAGATGGCTGGTTGCTGGCCTTGATTTCTCCCTAGTTAGAAATTTCTCTGTCGCAGGTTGTTCGAAACTAGTATCTAGTAAGGGTAAGCAAGGAAACAGCACTTGTACAGACGACATATATTGCAATTCACACAGTGATGTGGACTGACGAAGCAATGAAGTTGAAGCAGAATGCGATAAATTTGTTGAAAACAAACAAAAGATATTTAATTAAAAGTTATATTAAAATAATAATCGTCCAACTCACGGCCGCCGTTACCACGATATTTAGTTTAAATGCTGTATATGTACAGAGTATTTATTTTTGTATTCTAGCGTTCGAGTGGAACAGTGTGTGTTAAACTGTTAAGCAGTAACACAGGAAACATAGTATCACGCTGCCTGCCTGATATACCTGTTTTGTGATGATATCTAGTTGTGCATGTACCCGTAATTTGCATATTAAAAATATAATTAAACTATTATATATATATATATCCTGGCTATGTGTTTTTGTTTAATATTAACTTGGCAGTTTCACTTCTTTATTTTCAGGAAGCCGTTCCTCAAATAAAAATACAAAACATGGCAATGCGTTAATTTATGTATCTACTATGTCTATAACTGCTGGCATACCGTGAACCTGGTTGGCTATGTGTTCGCTAGATGGCAGATGCTAAATGCGCCTTGCGGACAACACGACAACTAGCGAAACGTAGCGTTATTTATTTTGCGCATTTTTAATTCCTATTTAACTTAAGCGTCACACAATATGTATCATTTGGATAGAATGAGCTGCAAAATGCCTATATGTACACGAAATCGCAGCTCAGGAGATAACGTTATTAAAAGACACGTCTACACTTCAGTTCTTCCTCCGTAACGTTCGCTACTCTTACTGCGGTAACTTCCACAAACATCGACAGTGAAAATAAACATGTTCTAATCGGTAAAAAATAAATCATGACGATTAAATAATGCGTTTCTACTAAATCACCTCGAAAAAGAATTCCAAATTTACAAACGTACACATTTGACTGTGCCCAACAGCCATACTGATTACATTGGTCCCCGTGAATAGTATGCAATTATACACTCCGTGACTACCGGTAGCAAAACTCAAGTCGCACGGGGTGGGGGAGCACAGCGGTCTGCACGGGGTGGGGCACGCCAACCCCTCGTGCAGACTGCTGTGCCCCCCACGCCCGTGTATTTGTAAACATATGTGGCCTCTCATTTGTATTCTTGGCCTTCCTTAAACAACATTAATCGGGAAATACTTATTACAAACACTAACACTTCGAAAGCTGGCGATACCGAGTTATATGTTGCATCCCTTAAATCACTCCACGTTCTAGCCTCGATTCAGAGTGTGCCATGTTGATCGGTTATAGACGTGACGAAAGTGGGTTGAAGTTACAAACATCAGTCCACTAGGGGGCGATACTCTTTGTATACTAGCATTAGCTATCATTATTCGTGGTTCTCCTAAGTCTCGCTTATCTCTGCTCACCTTCGTGAATTCGGCCAGACGAGAGTCTGGTCCCGAAGGCGTGTTTTCATTCTTGCCCACTGTCACCACTCCATTTTGTGTAGGTGTTCCCGTGAAGCGCCAGCAGCCAATGAGCGTCATTTTCGAGAGTTTAAAGTTAATTCGAGTTGCATCGTATACACTAATAAAAGTTCACTCTTACTGTATGAATTACCCAATATGCTCCGATGAAGCCTAATTATGTGTGCGACCAGAATCTGGATGCAAACATAATTTTCGTCTCAATGAAACGTACACTCTGCATCCAGGCCATGATGTGTGCGACAAACGGTGGCGCCACAGCACGGAGACTGGATAATCGAGGCTAGGTTCTCCTCTGAACTAGGTGGCTAGTGTACACTTGTCACATTAGGGTGGAGGTACATGTGGCATATGTCGTGGTATGGTTTCTCAATGGTGAGGCGGTCATAAGTTGACTAGTCAAACTAATTATTTCACCAGAGGCCGCCATTGTCTTTAATCTTTGGAAGCGACAAACGACGTAAGCCTTAATTAACAATTATTACCTGCTGTTTTTCTTATACCAGGCTACGACTTACGTAACACACTGCTGATCCCTTGCAATGCTATCCCTGCACCAACACCGCCCGCCCCAAAGCAATGCATTACTAAGACTTCGCAGCCCCCGTCTCTAGAGACGCATGAGGCAGTCATAACGCTCTACTTGGATCAATCAGCAGCTATAATCCGCTCCATTTTCTGTTGACTAGCTGTAAATCACGGTCAACGGTCCTACTTCAAGTTATTTCTGGTCGTCCTCTCCTTCTCTGACCAGGTGGTGTCCAACATGATGACTAGCCAGCTCGGGCGTTTTTACAGATTGTTGATGAAGGTTGCCCGGACCGCTCCGTGACCTCTTCGTTCGATACATAATCGTTCCAGCGAATGTTCAAGAACTTGCGTAGGCATTTAGTGTCGAATACGTCATGCATACGTAGAGCAGGGCTGGCATAATGCTGGAGTTGAAAAGGCACAGTTTCTACATCAGGGTTAATGTCTTGCAATTCCATAATTACCAAATTACTTATTGAAGTCTTCCTTTTCTGCAATTTAGCTGACGTTCCCCTGTCCACATGTTTTTTTCTTCTTGGCATTGAAGACAAGTCCCAACCCCTCGGCGTATTTACCGAACGACTCCGCGAGAAGTCGAAAGCATTGAGTGCTGTCTCAGTGGACGGCAATGTCATCTGCAAAGCCCACACACCAGCTTGTATAACACACCAGCTTGTATAACACACCAGCTTGTATAATACACCAGCTTGTATAATACACCAGCTTGTGTAATACATCAGCTTGTGTAATACATCAGCTTGTATAATACACCAGCGTGTGTAATACATAAGCTTGTATAATACATCAGCTTGTATAAAACATCAGCTTGTATAATACACCAGCTTGTATAATACACCAGCTTGTGTAATACATCAGCTTGTGTAACACATCAGCTTGTATAATACATCAGCTTGTGTAATACATCAGCTTGTGTAATACATCAGCTTGTATAAAACATCAGCTTGTATAATACACCAGCTTGTGTAATACATTAGCTTGTGTAACACATCAACTTGTATAATACATCAGCTTGATGAACACAGACAGTTTTTCAAGTTCTTCTTGTTTAAGGTTAAATTGAGGGGTAATCTAACACCTGCACACAACTGTTTGTGGTAATGCCTACTAAATATTCATGAGACGGTCCACGTTTACCTTTGACTGGCCTTTAACTAACTCCCTGTGAAGTGCGACGTGTGTTGCGCCCAGGGCGACAGCAGTGGGGTCGCTCGCTGTAGATTGGCGTCACGGTCTAAACACAAGCGGCCGAGCAGTCGGCCATTTGGTCACGCTTCACTGACGCTCGATTGACTCGCCGAAGACCCCTTGAGTTAACAGAACCGTGAGAACCGACTGGCAAACGCACCCGCCAGGACTATTTATAACAAACCCAGTCCGCGTGACGACTCACAAGGCAGGTCAGTGTCGTCGGCTGTGGAGCACTATTGTCCCGTGTTTGTGGGGTTGTTGTCGACCTTTCTGGCGGCGAAAGGATATCAGACAACGGCGGTTGTACTACGAGGTACACAGCTACCTGTAGGTCTCGTAGTCAGTATGACGATTCACTATTTTGGAGCACAACACGGATAAGGACATACGGTGCTTACAGGTAAGAAAACAACCTGGTCGTGACATGGTTGGTCCCGTACGTCCGGGTAGTTGGTATTGTTGGCAAGCGATACACAGTGTACTGCTTTCACCGTGGAGCAAGAATAGAGCACTAACGGTAAATTGAATGATTGACCACGTCCTGTTTACGAGTATGTCTTCCCTAATCACGACACTAAAACAAGTGCACTGGAAATATCGACCAAAGCGTTGTAATTTATTTACTTGACGCATTCACACACATATATATATATATTCTCAGATCCTATTCTGACTGCAGACGTGTTACACATTTGCTGTCAACACTTTGTTGACTTTGTATACGCGCAAGGACAGTAATGGATTACATTGAATTGTTGACTTTGTATACGCGCAAGGACAGTAATGGATTACATTGAATTGCTGGTTGTAATTGTTCAATGTTGTCTGATGATCAACTGTTCTTGCTTTCACTACCTATTCTGGTAAACAATTTCATAAGTGCACTGGTCAGTTTAAGAGCGATATATACTGTCTGATGGCCTACTAAAGTGGTGGTACATGTGGACGACACATAAGTTTTTGGATAGACGTGGACACAAGCTAATCGTACAAAGTGATTTATTAGTCACAAATTAGTTAGATTGTCTGGGAAAATGGCAGAGGTTATTCATATTTGGAGAATGTAAATTACTACATTTAGAATATGGAACCAGAAGGAGGATACTATATGTATAAGCACAATTTTATGTAATAATTACTGCTACCATGGAAATTTCATTGCATTGCGATGTTGCGTATTGCAAGGAAAATTGTATAATAGTAATGAAAAAGAGCAAATTATATTTCTACATATAGCATCATTAAATCCCATATATAACACTGCAAGTGTTAGATGAAGGTGAGGAATCTGATTGGCTCAAGGTTAAAACCGGAGTTAAACAAGGAGATGTAATGTTTGAATTTATCTTCTTGATGGTAGTGGACTGGATAATGAGAAAAAGAACAGCAGGAAATAATATAGGGATAAGATGGAACTTCACATCAAAACTAGAGGACTTGGACTTTGCCGATTACATAGCATTCATGTCATAATACTACACACACACACACACACACACACACACACACACACACACACACACACACACACACACACACACACACACACACACACACACACACACACACACACACACACACACACACACACACACACACACACACACACACACACACACACACACACAAACACACACACACACACACACACACACACACACACACACACACACACAGACAAGCCAACTGAATCAATGTGCAGCATTGACAAGATTAAGAATAAACGAAAAGAAAACTCAATTATTGAGAATAAACAACAAGTGCAAAACCAGAATATTAATTGGTTATCAAGAACTAAAGGAAGTGGTCAAGTATAACTACCTGGATGCTAAGGTCAGTAAGCAAGGAGGAGGCAGTGATGACATTGCTAACATAATTCGTAAATATATGGTATCTTTCATGAAACTAATGCAAATATGGAGTTCAAACATATACACATTGATCTAAATTGAGGCTTTTAACACATTTGTTAAACCAATGCTGTTGTATGAAAGTGAAACATGAAAAATAAACGAAGGCGAGAGCAGAAAGTTAGATAATTTTTTTCAAGTGCTTAAGACGAATCCTACAAATTAGATGGCCATACGTTGTATCAAACTACTATATTCTTGCAAAATTGAAGACAATCAGCACCGTAGTTAAGTTATGATGGAAATGGACATGAGATATCATACGAAAGGACAAGAACAGCAAATGTTAGACGGCGTTGACTTGGACGCCCGAAAGTAGAAGAAATGTTGGTCGACCAAAGACAACGTGGCGATCAACTGATGAAAATGAAAGACTACGTACTCGGGTGGAACTGCTGGAACGAAGCCAGACGTGTAGCAGCTGACAGAGTGAGCTGGAGGAGATGCACTTCGGCCTTATGTGCTACTGGGCCCGAAGAGGATGTATGAAGATGAAGCGTATTGCTTATTACAAGGAAAATATCATAATAGTAAGGAGAAACAGCTAATTTTACTTCTAAACATAGCATCATCAAATCCCACATATAACACTGCGAACGACCAAATCGCAAGAATACAGATAACAACGAAACTGACCTAAAAACTCTTAGTTATGAAAAATGCCCAAACTAAAGTGAACACGAGAGACTTACACAAAGACCAAACCTGATAAAAAATATTCTATGGTTATAAAAATATTGATATATATATATATATATATATATATATATATATATATATATATATATATATATATATATATATATATATATATATATATATATATATATATATATATATATATATCATCTTTTATCAACAAAACTAATAATTACATAAAAAAACTTGTAAATATAAATCACAGTAGAAGGCTATGTGGACAGTTAATAGTTGTTAATGATAATTCACCATATACACGTGTACACACCCTTGTATTTATAATATTGTAATTGTGTGTGGTAACCATAATGTAGCGAATATAAAAAATGTATATATATATATATATATATATATATATATATCTATATATATTCATTTATGTGCACATTTACATTATATAATATAGTATACATTCGTTTAAAATATTTTAAATCTTACATATGTAACAATTAGGAATAAGGCAATGTTAATAATAATTCGTAATTAAAAAAGTGTTTAATGGTCTCCTTGTCCGCATGTCCTCTAACTTGTTGATTTGAATGGCAATCTTATGTTTGAATCCAAAGTCTCGGTGGGCGGAAGGGGCGGTTTGCGGTTTGATTATTCGATAGATAGATGCATCGATGGGTTGAGAGGATATATGGGTGGATGAATGGGGTAGATTGAATATGATGTGACTGTGCACGTCTATAAATATACGCTATATTAATCGTTGTATGTGAACCATGTTATTCGGTATGAGCAGAGACGGATGCTAAAGTCAGTTCTTCATAGTTCCCACGCAGTCCACTGTACAAGTAGCTGAGTCTCTTGGCATTTGATAACGAAGCTTCAATGTCAGTAAAACAGCAACATAGGGTGTGCCCTACAAGGGCTGTGCTGTAAGTCATGCATGTTCGCTGTACGTAGACATGTTTGTATGGTAAATTATACGGTAATAGCTCTGCACCCTCTTTACTGTTTTCACAGTGGTATTGAATGGTTGTTTATCGTTTAGAGTCCATGCTTATAACTTCAAGGATTCGCCGTAGTATGAGTCAGACTGACTCAGAAACGCCGGTGGCTAATGGTTTGACCTGAAACGTTACACTACATTCATCCTATATATTCTCAATTTCTAACACGGTTTGAGAACATTCTCCAGTGTAGCGTAGTCACAATACACAGGCTGTTGTGTCGGCTTGTAGGCGTTCTTTTCTTTACTCGGATCTATATCAACAGGAATATGTTATTAATTAAAGCGAATATGTATGTAATGTATCGCGCGTTTTTGTTCAGAGGTTGGCTCAAACAACAAATTTATTTGTAATCACAGGTTCTCAATGATGTAATCTGTTCGTTAAACTGTCAAATTGAACCAGTCAGTAGCGTACGAAAACTAACAACGAATTACAACATAATAACCCAGGTCAATTATTCAAACTCACAACTTGGATCACCACCTATATGCAGATAATACACCAATCTACCTTTCCATGGCTACCCTGGATACAAATTGTTCCTTAACGCAACTCAGGGCTTGTCTCCATGGTATATTCCACTGGATTACTGACAGCAAATTAAAGTTTCTTGTTATTGGTACACAAAAGCAGCGAGGTCAACTTGATTGTTGTTTTCCCGACACCTATGCTAAGCCAGCATTTCACACCGACCGTCTCAGTATGGAATATAGGAGTCACCTTTGATAATAATTAAAATTATAGACAGCATATTTAACAAACAACGGTAGTTACCCGGTCTCCTCGTTTCTCTCACTCAGTACGACTACTAAAATCATTGCATTGGCTCCCGGTCCGATATCGCGTTATTGTTAAGATCTGTACAGTTACATATCAAACACTTTCATCCCATCAACCAGCATATATACATTCACTGCTCACTCCTACAAGACAGCCCAGACAACTTCAATCATCTAATTCTAATCTACGTTTTGTTCCTAGTGTTAGAACAAATGTCGAAACTAGAGCTTTTTTGGTTGCAGCACCGACTCTGTGGAACTCAGTCCCTGTTAGTGTTAAGTCTGTAGGAACTCACTCCCTGTAAGTGTTAAGTCTGTAGGAACTCACTCCCTGTAAGTGTTAAGTCTGCAGGAACTCACTCTCTGTAAGTGTTAAGTCTGTAGGAACTCACACCCTGTAAGTGTTAAGTCTGTTGGAACTCACACCCTGTAAGTGTTAAGTCTGTAGGAACTCACTCCCTGTAAGTGTTAAGTCTGTAGGAAATATAACAACATTTCGCCGTAAACTAAAAACCAACCTGTTTAAATTTGTTTATCCCCCATAGCTCCTCAGCGTATCAATCCAACTGTTTACAACTGGAGCTGCTTATCGTTTATGAACTGCTTAACCCATTTTGTTTGGTGCGCTGCCGAGCTTGGGTCTCCCGAGCGCAGCAGAAGTATTTTACATATCATTATTATTACTATTATATTCCCATGTAATCAAACTTTTACGTAACTCAGAGTTATAGTGATATTTTGTTTGGAGTCACGTTATATTTGTGTACGGCTATTATACATCTCGCGGGCAAACGATAAGCACTTTTTGCATAATTACTAGTTTCCGAGTAGACATTGTATTTTTTTCTAAAGTACGGTGAAATGTGTACAAGCGAACCATTGATAGATTATACACAGTGATCAGAATGTTTTATTCGAGGTCAGTTGTTATATCGACTATTTCAGTTGATTAAATCCGAATCCTGTTTAACAATGTAGATACTGAGCACAGTGCAGCCAAGCATTTGTGTTCACAAAAAAACTGGATGTCCAACAGATTATACTATCACGCACCGCCTATCACGCAACGGTACTCTGACGGGAACGTCCGATCAGTGGTTGTATACAGAGG